>JAHBMJ010001192.1:26695-33910 GCA_018398765.1 Chromera velia | reverse complement strand
TCCTCTCTCCCCCCAGACAGCGCAGGACATGGGACGGAGACCGACACTGGACGTCCATCCGGAGCTTACAGGAATGAAGGTCGGTCGGATGACTCCCCGTGTGTGTGTGTGTGTGTGTGTGTGTGTGTGACAAAGGCATACGATTTAGATGTGTGTAATCTATGTATAGTTTGCACATCGTTTTGTGCCCACACAATGATGACTGGAATGAAACTGGGGCACTCTTTGGCAGAGCAACTCAATAAGACGGAAGGGAGGGAGACGAATGGAACAACACGGAATGGAGACAGAGACAACAAAACGGACTCCAGTCAGAGAAGAAAACTAGGACTGTCTTTCCTGTGGATTGTCGGTGCCTGCAAACATTTACTTTCAATCATTGATACGCAACTTGAATGTGTTTGCAGTTGAAGATTTACAGCATCGGAAGAATCATCAAGTCCGAAAAAGCGAAGAGTGTCAAATTTATGGCAAAGTCAGTGACGAGTTCAGTCAGCAAATAATGGCACGGAGACCGAAATTTTGCGATTTAGCCCATCGCCATTCAGCATAATTTGTGTTTTTTTTGTTCACCGCATTTCTGTCCTGACTTCCTGCCCAAGGGATCGTAAACAGCGAACCTTTTGTGGCATGGCTTGGCTCTCTTGTCGGAAATTTGATTCATCAAAGAGTGCTGACGTGCATCAGTAGATTTAATTACCTCGTGAGTGGGTCAGTCTGTCAGACGAAGGTCTTGTGTGAGACAACAACATGAGGTGGGGGTGCCACAAACGAAAGCGCAATCATGTTCTTCTGATGCAGGTATGGATGGGAGAAGAGCAGTGAGGTCGAGGGACAGGCAGATAGGGCATCGAAGGAGGCCAAGGCACTCACCTCCAAAGACGAAGACGCAAGAGACCCCATTGAACCCTCCTCTGCCCACTCCGCCCCCATACCCAGGCCGCAAGGGTCATACTTGGGAGGGGAAATCAAGCAGGCGCTCACATTGAGCAAGCCCAATGCGACGGCCAGCAAGCCGGTTGTGCAGGTGAAGGTAGAAGACCAGAGTGGAAAGAGGCTGGGAATTTGTACGATTGATCTCGGCAGTGATAAGTCCCAAAAAAGAAGCGACTGGTCAGTCTTCGTCGTTTGTTCACTCTTTCCTTTTTCCTTCTCTTCTTCTCTCGTGTTTTCCATTTTTCTGTGCATGTCTTCTTTCTTTCTTTCTTTCCTTCCTTCTTTCTTCCTTTCTTTTTGTTTCTTTCTTTTCTTCTGTCGTTTTTCAGAAAATTTTTCACCTTCAGATGGGCAAGATGAAAGAGGGAGAGGCGGGCAACCATTCACGTTCCCTTCTACAGTTGAAGCACATAAATTGCCTTTTTTCTGTAGACAAATGGCCAAGTGCATTTGTTTCGAGTTTGCCAAAAAGGACTCATGTTTCAATTCACCAAAGCTAGACGGTCTTGATTTTTCACGATCGACTCTGTGCACATCCGAGTCAATCGATTGATTTTACGTGCACACGCAGGGCCATCATGGACAAGTCCGAGTTTGTGGGCGAACTTTCTGTCAAACTTGAACCGGTTCCCCCGACGGCAGACATTCCGAAAATGGCGCGCAACTGAAAACGTTAGTGGAAAAGGTTGAAAGAAATTCACATGTTTGCGTTAATCTTTTATGCTAGATTTATATTTATAAAAGGGTCATCATGCATCATCACTATCATCATCATCATCATCATACACCATCACCATCAGCCCCTTGATCAGCCCTTAAATAGGCGTCAACCGTATATAGGTATAAGGTTCAAGTTGGGTACTTAAGAAAAAAAAAGGCTGGAGCAATACCCATACGAAAAAAAAAGTGTGTACAGTCAGTCTTTTACCCAATGTAGTATGATGAAACGTTGTGTCTTGCTACATATTTTAGTATTAAGAATCATGTTTTCTACTAGGTTTTCTATGAAGTGTGGGGGCCCGGGGAGTGCCAGGCCTGGGGGTCCATTGACTTATCCCAATATTAAAATGCTAGAATAAATGTTGAGCTGCCAGTGTTCTGTGCTCTAAGTGTATGAACAAATATAGAGAGCCAGTGTCACTGGCAGAGAACAAAAAGTGAACAATGTGTGAATAAACAGTCAAGTCTCAGTCAACAATTTTTTTTTTCTATCCAATCTATCTTTCTTTGTATAAAAAAAAATCTTAGAACTAAGCCTAGTATAGCAGTCAGGTATTAAGAGCAAAACTAAAGTAGAAATGATGTCGCAGCATTTGAAAAGCTTACTCAACATATTTATAAATATGTTGATATATGAAGAACAAATAGGCATAGTAGAAAGCCTTAGAGTGGAACACATCAATGAAACAATCAATATTTAAGTTAATAAATTTTCTGAAATTCTATAGCTAAAATTTTTTAGCTATATTATGCTGATTCAAGAACTAGTTCAACAACTAGTTCAATTAGTAAGGGATATACGTGATGTTTGCATGATTTGAATCACATTGATTTCACAGTACGTGCATGTGATTTCACAGTATATGTGCCAAAAAAATTGTACAATATTTGTTTTTTTGCATCGTAAACCTGGAAACTAGCCTACTAGAAACTGCCTAAAAAACGAAGCTCTGCACGGCCTAGTGTACGGCACTTAATTTGTGACTTAAAGACAACTCTAGAGACAACTGCACTGGGAGCTAGACTGGGGCGTACTGCATTGTCATGTATGCATGCATGGTGAATCTACAAATGTGAATGCATAGTATGCGGAGATTACGCGACATGGAAAAAAGTGGAACAAGAAAAAGATTGGCTCGATTTACGCTTACACTGAGTTACTTTACCCATGTAGAACAACTGAGACAGCGCTTACGACAGCACTCACATCATTCTTTCGACTTTCCACCACTACCATCCTTGCATGCTTTCTTGTGCTGCTTCCAGTCCATCTTCTGGCACTCTTTCCCACAATAGGCTACCTTCTGGCAGCGACCGCAGCGCTGGAAACTCTGCCCCTGCGGTGCTGCCTTCTTACACTGGTTGCACACAACAATAAGGGCCCCCCCAGTCCTGTGCGCACCTGCCTCTCCACCCCCCTGCTGCTGCTGGAGTCCAAGAAATGCGGTCTGTGCAATCAATCTGGTTCGGAGAACTTCATCACGCTCGGGGTGGTCCTCACCCATCCGTCTGAGAAATTCATTGGCCTGACGGTAGGCTTTCACTGCTTTTTTTTGGTTGGATGGCACCTGCATTGCAGCGCCAACGAGACTGACAACAAGACGGAAACCGGCAAGGGCCGAGTGTCTGTATTCTGCTTTCGACACTCTGCGGTTTCTGCAGATCTCTGCAATGCTTTCCATGTAGGTCGAGAGGAGACGCACAGATTCCTCACGAGTCTCTGACGCACGCAGAGGGGCCCAGGTGTTCATACTAAGTGTGTCCAGACAGAGCCCTAGATCCCTCAGGAGCCACACAGGCGACTCCCTCAACTCCATTCTCTCCGTCTCCCCCAATCCCCGTTCCTCAATGCACTGACGCACGACCACAGGGAGCTCCTCCCTCTCCCTTCCCCCTCCCTCCCCTTCTTCCTTGGCTAGGCTCTCGGCCAGACTCAGCGCCTCTCTCAACAACCGTACGGACTGTGACGCATCAACCGGGACCGTCACTGCCGCGAGATTCGTCAAGATCCCCACTCGGAACCTCCCCCGTGCCCCGGCCCTGAGGGCCCTCTCCAGGGCCTTGCGGCATGCCGGGGAACCGGGCCCTTCAGTGAACCCGGCCAAAGTCGACAGCCACACGTGTGCCGGGGCCCTGGGCCCGTCGCATCGTCCCTGAGCAATCTGCGTGGCGAGCTTGGTAACACGCTCACACGCCTTGGACGATCTGTCCATGGCGTCCGGCGCATTGCCTTCTGTGGGGGGGACCCCCAGCACCCCCACCGGCGGGAAGAGACAGGGGGGCTGGCCGGGCATTTGCATGAACGCAAGACCCCGGCCTGATGCACAGACGTATCCGCGAGCGAAGAGTTCGAGAGCGCCATCGTCATCGGGGGGGTTCGAGGAGACGGCAAGACGCGCTGCCTGTAGCTGAAACTCCCTCCCCAAGACCTCCGCGGGGCCCTGCATGTCTGCCATCATCTCTAAGAGACGGGGGTCAGAGACGGGGGCCAAGGAAATCAGGGGCACGCTGAGACCCCCCGAGCTGTTGAACATGCTGTAGGGGGGGCCTTGTTCCAGACACGTGCGCGCAAACTGGCGCTCTGCGTCTGAGCAGTCGGGATCTTCCAACATGGTCTCTAGCATCATTTTCGTCGCAACGTCCTCTTCAGTCACCCTTGTCCTGTCCGAAAATCCTGTCACTCCCTTTGCTGCACTAGCAGCAGAACCTCCCTCTCCACCCCCTTCCTTCTCTTGCACATACCCCATGGAAACGCTCAATTCCTGTGGGGACAGGCTTTTCTTCATCTCCATCAGCGTCAGTGTCGGAGCAAGGGAACTGTTCTCGTACACTACCGCACATTCTCTGCGGTGAAGATTCCAGTGGGAGACGAGACACTTGCGGGAGCAGAAGGGCTCTCCACACACCCCACACTCCCCCGTGCACTTTTTTTCGCACTTGTCGCAGGTGCGTGGAATGTCAGGGGGAGGGGAGTAGGGCTCACGGGAGAGACGGGGAGCGCACGCAGTCCAGAGCCCACTCATGAACTCCCCACCCGTCACCTCTTTACCAATCCCCCCAGGAAACTTACTTATCTCACACTCCCACCCTGCGCTCTTCGCGCAGCCTAAATACCACTCCCGAACCGTTTTCTTACTATCCTTTCCTCCCTCAAGCTCAATCAGGTGAATGAGATGCCATCGTCGAGCGTCGATCTGACGCTGCTGCCCTGCGAACTGCATGAGGAACTGCGGTGGGGGCAATCCTGCCCCTGCTGTGAGGGAAGCCAGGGCGGAAGCGTCGAAGGGCCAGCGGGGAGCCCTGGGCCACCAGGGCGGCCGCTTGTCTTTAGTTTCCTGCATGGCGGCACAGTCACCGAACATCTTGGTGCGTCAAGAGAAAGGGTGACTCCGTGTGGGGAACACGTCTCAAAGCAAAGTCACCAAACGACCTGCTGTCTTGAACGGATTGCACCGGAAGAACTGCTCGCGAAAGCGCCAATGAATAACGAGAAGTAGACGGATACGAACTACTCTTGCTGCAACTGCATTGGGTGTTTGGGGAGGCAGAGTGACGTGTTCAAGATTCCCGCTCTGGTTCTGAGACATCGTCAGTGATTCAACGAAAGGCCGGTTCAATGCGAAGAATGCCAATGATAGGAGTCGGATGGAGACGGCTTCAATGTGTGAGACGGTTTCTTCGGCGTGAAGGCCACTTTTTTCCCGCGCGCCGGCAAAATTTTTCGATCAAAACTCGCGTGTCCCCAACCGGCTCCGCATGCAAGGGCCGTGCATGCGTATAGCTCATATATAGCTCATATTGCAGCTGCCAACATGCATGCTGCCAATGCATCGTGCAGCCTTTTCGTTGGATGCGTTTTGAGCCTTCCCTTTCAGACGCTCCACCACAAGCGAACCCTTCTACACAGCCACTGACACAGGCCCCACTGTTTGTGTTGAAAGAGAGACGCACATTTCCTCTCTGTGACTAAGCTTCTGTCCAACTGAGTTTCTTCATTGAAGTATATACATCGAAAAGCAAACTCTCACTGCCTCTCGGCAAACAACTAGATTTCGAACGAGATGATCGTGTGCCTTCTTTTCGTTTTCTGGCTGACGGCAGCATTTGCTTTGGTAGAGGTAAGCAAGAACATACAGTCAGAGTCTCTCTTTGCAATCTCCAAGATTCGCGACCGCGTAAGTCGATTCGAGTGACTTTGATGGAAACATGCTGTTTGACTGACCTTTATGGGTACTTGACCGACCTTAATTGTTCCTTCCATATTGTCGTTGCCTCTTCTGCACTCTCCCCGCAGCTCTCTTTCACTGTCAATATGAAAGGTCACAGGATGTCATCTTCTGCTCTTGACAGTCTGTCCCTTGCGCTGTAAACGCATGTTTCCGTACGGCGTTGTCTAGTAATCGGAATGAGTACATTACTACTTCAAGTTGGTACATTATTTCTCTTTGCTGAAAATGTCCCGTGTACTCCCCCCATTCTGACCCGAGACGATTACAGTCCAGTGACTGCCAAATTCAAAAAAGAGCTTCAACAATGAAATATGAATCTTATTTCTGAATCGGTTGCTCGATTTTCCGCTTCTTTCTCTCCCACACGGCTTGCCTTTCGCCGCACTTTCTTCTTTTGACCACTCTGTACCGCTATTCTCTTTCACTCTGTATGCATTTTCCCTTTCTCCTTCTACCTCAGGCTGGCAGCAGCACCGCGTACACGATTGACACCTTTGAAGATTTCAGAAGACGGGAGTTTATCATCGGACAAAACACGTATCGCTGCATGTCAGTCCATGATAAATTAATGAAAGCTTGTCGTCTATAGATGAGTCTGCACAGTCACGATAGGAGGTGCTTGAATGGAGAGAGCGAAAGACATTTGTCTGCGCAAGATCGATGCCACGAATGATTTCTGGTTGTGCATGCACGATGCACGAAGGAGAATTTGTCTGCTGAATGAATGCTCTTTTGGAGAATTTCAGTCACCGTTGTGTTTTTTTGCGCATACAGCAGAGTAGATTGGTCTGCGTACTAACTACACACCTACGTACATGAACGTCTGCATGCAGGCACGACGCACCTATGCTCTCATGGGATTTCTGTCTGGAAGCCTCTGCCCAAGAGTGGGCAGACCGGGGGGTGTTTGAGCCCTCCGGACTTGTCCGGAGGAATGGCTGTGCTGGGCCAGCAGGTGGGTGGAATGAAGTGCTGCTGACGTAATTCTCATATCTCTTCGCATTGTCTTTCTGAATATTTGTATGTATACGTTCAGCTACTCGGGGTTACCCCTCTTCATCTTTTCCTCCTGGAAGACCTGCGTGCATTCGAAGGAATTCTGAATGCTGGTTTTGACCGAAAATAATCTCTCTTCCTCGTGGAAAAATTCGTTCTTCCACATGCATGTCCTTTGAAATTCTGTTGAGATGATCTCTCTCTGTGCATCCTTGCCTTTGGCCCAGCTCTCCGTGTACATACGTGTGTTTTTATTCCTGTAGCACTACCGGGGCAGGAATTTTGAAGTGGCTCTTCTTGCAGCAAAGCTTGTGGATACATCACCCGGCAGTCT
>JAHBMJ010001192.1:19195-21695 GCA_018398765.1 Chromera velia | reverse complement strand
ATTCATACGATGTCGTCATCACCTATTCCTTTCCCTGCCTGCCAACGCATGCTGGTTGTTTGTCGTAGGTAATGGTTGTGATGGTTGTTTGAACTTGAAAGGAACACAGCGACCAACGTGAATGTTTCTGACAGCCCAACACGTATTTCTGATTGTTTTTCTGTGGCAGCAAAAGAAATTTAGAGGGGGGTGGACGGATGTGCGACCGGCAGCCTTTCATGTGTAAATGTTCTTTCTGCATGTGGAATCATGGGCAGTTGGGCGACGTCCCTGAAAATGCCTGCAGCTAGGTTTTTCGACCATCTCGGCACGCAGAGATGGAAGAAGCGGGGACCGAAAAAGGGAGAGTGGGAACGTACTTGTATCAGATGCCTGCAGGCTTTCGGGGAAGGAAGCGGGGCAACCGGGGCCTGGATCAGCTTGCCGGCCGGTGACCTCGTCTGTATGGGGCAAAGAAGAGGGAAAAAGTACAGAAGAGGCCAGAGAAGCTCTTGCGCACTCTCTGTGCGTGAGAAAGAAGAGAAGGACAGCAAGTGACGGGGAGAGAGGACGGAGAGAAAAAAGGGAGAAATAAGGACCGAGAAGGACAAAAGGACAAGAAGAGAGAGAGACGGGGAGAGGGGAGAGACGGAGAGACGGAGAGACGGAGAGAGAGAGAGAGAGGGAGAGAGGGAGAGAGAGAGAGAGAGAGAGAGAGAGAGACGGAGAGACGGAGAGACGGAGAGAGAGAGAGAGAGAGAGAGAGAGAGAGAGAGAGAGAATTTTCAAGGTGCTTTTCTTTTTTGTGGGCACTTAATTTCTTTTGCACTTTGTTGATCGATCTCATTTTTTTACTTTTCGAATCAAGCCGCTTTGCGACCCGCTCAAGTGCAATCCGACCTTTTTGCTTTCTTTTGACGCTGGAATCGCTTGATCCGGATCTCAGAAGGAAATTCTACGCGCTCTTTTCCCGAAGCGTTGTGGTCTTGCGATCGCGAAAGGCTAGCTGAAATCTCGGGGTCTTATCGACGGTGTGTCAATCTCTTATTCGGCTTCCCAGATTGTGTGTCCGGGATCTCGTTCTTTTTTGGTGCGGTCGAAACTTTTCGCTGAATAGACATGAATCGCGGCTCTGAAAGGTGAACTTGGACCCATGAGCAGGCCGGTATGTCTTGTTCATTCGGGTGATGCATGCAGAAAGGAGCAGAAAGAGTCGCGCGCAAGGTAACCAAATGAGTGATCGCTCTAGGTTGCCCCTTCCCGCCAGAGTCGATCGCTCCATTTTTCCGCCTGAGTCATCCTGACAAAAAAGAAAAGGAAAATGCAGAAAGGGGCAAGAAGGGTCGCGCGCGTGGTCAAAAAAATGAATGATCGCTCAAGTTTGCCCCATCCCACCAGAGTCGATCGCTCCATTTTTCCGCCTGAGTCATCCTCACAAAACAGAAGAGAAAAGTGAGGGAGAGTCAGTTGTCATCCACCACCGTTTGTGGTGATGCACAACGTCTGTCAAAGAATGCACAGAAACGAAGAACAAAAAGAGAAGTAACATTGTCGAGCATCCACATAGGGAGAGATAACCGTCCGTTTCCCTCTTCCTTCCAGAGTTCTCTGCAGGTCACCTCAAATGTGTCCCTGTCCTTTTTGGTTAAAAGAGGGCGCTGGGTGTGCTTGACTCTCGATCTTCTCAGGTCTATGCAAGATGCACTCATGACTGGATTGTCAGACTCCAGGACCTTCTCAACAAATACTGCAAAAGGAATGACTCAGTGCATGATGGGGCTTCAGCAGTACGAGGGAGATGCTTTGCATCCAATCTCTCTGTGAGAAGCAGTTTAGAAAGCAGTTTAGTTCTGATGATCGAACGGTTCATTCAGCCCTTCTTTCGGTGACCTTCCTTGAGGAGCCGAGTGTTTTTTTTTTTCCTGACACTGTTGCGGGCCGACGTGTGTTCAGTTTTTCTTTTTCAGTGTGTCAGTGAGGCGGCAAAATGAAGTGGATCCATCAACTTGGGTGCCCACTAATACCTTTTCACTTTTACACTCTCCGAAGGGGGATTTTCCCGCCGTTTCTCTTTCCGTTTGCCTCTCTCGCTTTCAACCATGCAATCCCTGGGTTCGAGAAGCAGAGCATGCTTGTACAATCTCTGTCTCCATATCTCGGTCTCTTCAATTCTCTCAAGCACCTCTTTATGTCTTCTCCACGGAAGAGGGCAACGAATCCATCACAAAGAGACACCGGAAAGGCAAAAAACCTCTCTTGAGGAGGTCCTCACTATTCGTTCTCTCTCTCTCTTCCTCTCTCTCTCCCTTGAGGCGAGGCGGGAGAGAGGAGCTTGATTGATGAAGGAGTCTTCGATCGACGGTGCTGGAGACTAAAACAGTGGGTTGCATTATGTGTCATTTTCACGTTTGCCTCCATGAAGCTGGGCCTCAAGTTTTGCTTGCAGCTTTTTGTCTGCATGCCGGCACGTCTGATAGCCTCCTTGCTCCGTTTTCAGTAGGTTCGCCCCCCCCCCCCCCCC
>JAHBMJ010001192.1:0-19128 GCA_018398765.1 Chromera velia | reverse complement strand
CCCCCCCCTTTGTGTGTATGTGTGGTCACACCTTGCTTGTCTCTGCTTTGTTCTTTTTGTTCATGTTTATCCCTTTTTCCGTTTCATAAGCAGTCAGAGAGGAACTGGTCTTTATGATTTCTCTGCAGGAGGAGCAGTTGACGAAGTTCTAATGAGCGGGGGGACAGACTGTAGCTGAGTCTGTCAGCTTGATCGAATGATCAGGGAGACAGTCCCTGACTAGTGCACGCCTTGGACTGCATGGTGCAATGTGCCGAGGCAATTAGAGAGGCCCAGACTCCAAAGCCTTCCGTCAGGCCGTGAAAAGCACGGCATTGCATGGGTGGCTTTGTGAAATACATGGGCTGTCGGCGCACCAGGGCCTTTAATTATTGGAAGAGATTAAAAACGCTAGGATAATAAGTAAGACTAGAAATAAGATTATACGATTTGTTACATCATCATTTGTATTAATATGCATTATTACCTGAATGTCAGTATACTAGTAGTATAGACTAACTGGTATTACTACTTATATTATTTAAATCATGTTCAAATCAGTGCATAACAACAATGTTACAATATATATGACATTATATGTACTGTTTAATTAAGTCTGTCAATCAATCAATCAATGAATCCATCAATTATTAAGCTTGAATACAATAATAATTTGTTTTTTTACACAGACCTTAACATGTTTAGTATTCTTAGTTCTATAACAACATTTTTTTTCTTTTTAACAATGCTAGTAACAACGAATCTGTCAATGATGGATTTGAAGATAATACGTACAATCAAGTTTTAATATTAGCCTACTTTTTTATAGTCTACCATTAAGTCTATATATAGTCTACTATTATCCAGTTTTTTTTTGACTAGTTTTAGGACGATCTAGTATTGCTGGGTCTAGGATTTAACCCTCAATCATCATCATCATCATCACTTGCGTCTAGGTGTGATCTGTAAAGTTTTAAAGTGAAATATAGTGAAATAAAGTTTAAAGTCTAGTTTAAGTTTGTGGACTTTAAAATATAACTTTTGAAACGTACTTTACTTTTTTTTTTGACATGCATTGAAAAATGTATTAAAAGGCTAAACAATTAGAAAGAACACATCAATATGTTCAATCTTTTTATTTTTATCTTTAAAAAACCAAAGAAGTTTTAAAGTCTAAAGTCCGTGGTGAGACTTTATTATAAAAATAACTTTACAGATCACACCTAGACTTACGTCAAATTCTGTAATTAATCAGAGACATTATAGTACTGTAAAAAACTATACTAGAAACTGTAGGTAAAAAAACAGAAAGTTTGTGTACTTCGGCCTATACTCCTTTTGCACGCAGTAATAAATGTGCTAGTAAATGTGAAACACCTTAGGAAACACCTCAGCAAGCAATGCGCGTCCCGGCGCGTCCACTCTCGAGGAGATACTCATGTTTATTCTAATATTTGAATCGTTTATAAAATTAATTCAATCAATCACTCAATCAATTTTGTACTATAGTGAGAATATAGTTTTAGTTCACTCTTTATTTGTGTTTTATATATACGTACATTAGAAAAAAAAAATGTCTATATAATAAATAGTACTATACCAAATTGCTATTGTTAGTTAGTTAGCTAGAGGATGCCAGGCGTCCGACTCGGCGGATGCCTAACCCCAGTTAGAGCACTGTACACTCTAATATGAAGTTACGACTATAAACCATACCTAGAACCATATTATTGGTTGGTTAGTTAGTCAGAGGATACCTAACTCCAGTTGGAGCATGAATGCAACTTGAAGGGTATTGAAAAGTTTGAAATTCAAGTTGGCACACAGTCATCCTACATCTCTACCTTCTTCGTCCTCTTCCTCTGTGACCCACTCAGCTGTTCCCTGGACGCCCCCCGACTGAGTGATGGGCCGTGACATCAGACTGCTGGGGCCCCCAACGGAAGCAGAAGCAGAGGCAGAGGCCCCTGGGGGGAAGATCCCGAAAGGCCGATGCGCACCCTGTCCGGGGCCAGATGAGGAGACGGGAAGTGCACCGGCAGGTGACAGGGAAGGGCCCGGACTGAGAGACGAGGCAACGAGAGAGCGCCCAGGGGCCTGCGGAGACGGCGACAGGGTCCCCGCGACTGCCCCGCCCCCTCGAAGGCTCGTTCTGAAACTGCGAGGGGCGCTTGATCTTTCAGACCCTCCTTGTAGCCCCACGCGTGCCTTCTTGTGGACTGCACTCACCCGCCCTCCCGAACGCTGCCGCATCCTCCCTCCTCCCTGTTGCAGGAAGAGGTGATGGGACTGTCTCGAAGAGACGGCTGTGCTCTCTCTGCCCCCCTGCAGTGCTTTGGTCCCTTGACCGAAAGTCCAGCTGCCACTGTCAGCGACTCGTGATGCGAAGTGATGAGGTTGAGGACTCGAGAGGGGATTCCATTCTTGGGGGGGAACAGCGAAGGAGGAGAGGGAGGGGATGGGTGTGCCGTTGTGTCCCGCGAGGGGAGAAGTGACACCACTGCATATGTGCATAGGAGGAATCACTGTCGGGTGTTGCATGCTGATGATGCCAGCCTGTTGCAGAGCGTGACTGTCGAGGTGTGAATCGAAAGTGGGTCCATGTTTCTGTGTCCCGTTTTGCAGATGTCCTCTTCCGGGGCCGGGAGGAGAGACGGTTCTGGAAAGAGACAATGCCGTGTGAGCAGGCGCAGGCGCGGCCCCCCCCATCCCGCCCTGCAGAGACCCCTGCAGACCCCCGAGACTCATGCCGACAGTATCCCTCTCCCTCTCCCTCTCAGCAGAGGCAGAGACAGACCAGGCAGGCGGCGGTACTGCTGCCGAGAAGGAGAGAGACGATGCAGGAAGAAGCAAAGGGCCGGTGGGGGATCCAGGCACGGGTGTGAGTGCTAAAGCTCTCTTGTTCATCTCTTCATTTTGACGCTGAAGCTGCGACCGGAGATCGTGCATCTGCATCCATTCATGCATACATACATACAAACGTAAGCCGACGGATACAGAGAATCCTTCCACGGGGGTCTCGAGACAGAAAGTGCACATCTACATAGGAGCTATCAAATGCAGACAGCAGCTGGGCAAGTGGCGATTCAGATGACAAGAAATCACCAGTTCCTTTCCATGGTCAAGACAGGGAACGGACCGGGACTGTTTTTCATTTCGTACTCATGCATGAGATTGATCAAGCCATCTCCTGAAAAAAGATTCTCACACAGGCGCCGTCCTTTGATTGGACTTCGAAAGAAGGTATCTCGCACACTATGCAACTTCTTCTAGCTTGTGTCCCAACTCTCTGTCTGTCAGTCTCGATCGGGCTGAAGGGGAACGAATACAGACACCGGCTGACACGAAATCAAAATGTGCACGCTCGAAGGAACAGACCGATCCACGACATTGCATGGACCCACCTGTTCCTCTGTCAGAGAGACCCTCGACCTGTTCAATTCCAGAGCAGCGTGCAGTTGTGCGACCTACAAGGAGACAGAAGGACATGCAGTCATGTGAGGCGGGTATCGGGAAACGTTGAATCCCCCCCAAACAACTTAATTGCGTTTGCGCGAAGGGGCGTGAGGGAACTGACAGAGGACTGCAAAGTCTGAACAGAGCTGCCCGTGGATGAAGGAGTCCAAGGGAGAGAGATAAAAAAAAAAGGAAAGAAGCAGAACAACAAAGAAAAGAAGGGGAAAAGACGGAGAGAGGAGACGCATAGACAGACAGAAAAAAAACACACATACACACACATACACACAGGAGCAGAAAAAAAGAAAAGAAAGAAAACAAAGAGAGGGACAAGCAAACTGACCTCTGCTTTCCATCTCTCCTGTATCCTTCTTTTCCCTTCTCTTTCCTTCACCGTGCGCGCCTTCTCTGCACCCACAGCCGCCTCCCTCTCCTCCAAAGCAAGACGCAGTTGAGAAATCTCTGCGTCTGCTGTCCGCAGAGCTTCTGTCGTCTGTACACGCTGAATTTGTGCTGCCTCAACTTCATCCTTCGCTGTCGCTGCCTCCTTCGCCGTCTCTGCAAGGGATTGCACCAGCCGTGACTGTTCCTCATTAGCACTCGTCAAGCGTCTCTTCAAAGCTGCTGTCTCCTCTTGTCTCTCTTGAAGGAGACGCACAGTCCCTTCTTGGTCTGACTGGAGGGCAGACACAGAGGAACGGAGACAAGTCAACTCGCTTTCAACAAGCGCTATTCGATCTTCTGCTCTTCGTGTCTCTCCCTCTGCTTGTGCGGCTCTCTCCCTGGCCTCCTCTGCCTCCCTCAACGCAGCCTCAAAGCGGCCCCGGAGGTCTGCCTCGGCAGTGGACAGAACGCGGGAACTCTCTCGCTGCGCCTGCACACACACACACACACACACACACACACACCCACACACATATATATACATATATATATATATATATATATATATATATACATACATGCAGATGTACACACGAAGCGGCTGTGTATGCAAGAGAGGGAGGAAAGCGACTCAACGTGCAATAGAACGAGGAGAGGAGAGTAGGGAGCAGGCCAGAGGGAGGTGACCCAAGAGTGTCCCGGCTGTCACAGAGTCCATGACTACTCATATGCACGCTATTTACGCGCGTGCGTCATGACACAAAGAGAGGGGGCGGGGAAGCAAAGAAAAGGAAAAAAAAAAACACAGAAAATGAAAAACTCTTGTGGAGGCTGGATAAATGATTATAGATCCATCCTGTTTCCCCTCCCGTGTGTCTCGCTTTCTCTCACCTGAATTTTACCTTCCGCAGAGACCACAGCGCTCTCGCTCGCCGCCAGTCTCTCCTTCAAGTCTGCCAGCCGCATCTCCAGTAAGCTCGTGTGGTCGGCACCCGCACTAATGGCTGCAGAGTCTTCGAAAAGCCGTCCCCTCACAACCTGTCAGGAAGGCCACGAAGAGAGAGAAAACACTTTGAGACGGGCAGACAGACATTTTTTTCAGACGTGAACGCACATACACCGTAGAGCGAATGAGAAGCGAATTGTTGCCAACCAATCCGCCTGAAAGCTGCAGGTCTCAATGCAGTTCGTAAGAACTTTCTCCTCTCCTCATTCTCTTCCCACCACAGAAGCTAAATGACAAGAGACAACTGCAGCCCTTCAGAGTCTCATCATAAAATCTTTCTCCTTGACTGCCTCCTTGCCTCTCTACACTTTGCGTTCACGTGTGATCGCAGGCACCCATCCACAACATTCACCCTCGAAAGGCCCGACATGCAAATGTGTGCATGCTTGGTTGACTCACATTTGATCGCAACGCATTCAGGCCATCAGTCCCAAATCTCCGACAAGCCCACGATGCCAGAGCACAGGCAAGCAAGCGAAGACCCCTCAGTCTCCTTTGACGCCGCTCGTCTGTCAGCATGATCACCCCAACGCGTACCCTCACGAACACCAGCCAGGACTTGAAAGCCTGCATCTGCAGTTGATGACGCTTTCGGTCTTCTGTAAGAAGGACGCGACGAAGTGCTGCTCTCACCTCTCTTCTCCTCTTGGCACCAGCATGCCACTTCCTCAACACACTCCAGATGCCCACAGATCTCTGTGACTGCGCATGCACCTCCGCCACGGCCTCCATGGCCACCCGCCGTCTCTCTGCGAGTGCGTGAGCAGAGAGAGCCTGGCCAGCGAGCGCGAGGGAGGCCGTCCTCAAAGGTCGCACAGTCAGAAGTCGAAACACTTGGGCTGCACCGACCGCACACAGTACGAATATCATCGATGATGTTTTCTTCAAAAGGACCCGAGGAGGGAAGAACGGGATAGCGAACGGTGGGTGCAAAGAAGAGAACTCAAAACAAGAGAGAGAGTATGAGAGGTTGTCCGCGTCTGTCTTTAGACAAGAAAGAACAAGTGCAAGCACACAAAAAGATACTGCGCGAAACAAAATTCCTCTCCCCTGTGTCCATCCACTACAGTAAGCAATCTTTATTCCCTTGCCCACGCTTGAAATTTACTTTTCTCCTTCCTGAGAATTTCCCACATGATTCGTTTGATTTCTGCATTCGAAATCTGTTTGTTCAACGTGTAACAGAGAAGTGCCTCATAAGAGCCCACCTTTCACTCGCAGCATGCACCCTGAGACGGCCCTTTCCACTGCCTGGGCCCTTCTCCGGTCTCTCCCCCGCATCGATTGGAGCCCTCTGAACGCCCTGAGCAACAGCCGCCGTTCAGCGCGCACAGCAAAGGTCTGATACCCGTGTCTCAGATGGCTGTCCTGCAACGGAGTCCTCACACACAACTCCAAGGCCAGGGTGGAGAACGCCCGTGCCACCCGATCTCGGACCAAACTAGCGATCTGAACAGAGAGACTCAGACACCCTGAACGGCAACGGAGACGCTTACGAGATTCGGAGTCAATACACACACGGAGACGGCTGAACGCTTGTCGACTACAAATTTTCGAGACCAGAGAGCTCACGGATTTCACAGCACGGCGCTGCAGAAATACCAAACGCCAAAACCGAAAACCCGACAATTTCATACAGCGGGCTTCTAGCGCCACACGCCGCGCTGAAAAGGCGTCCCCCATCATCTCCAAACACGCGCAGTGCGCCTTACGGGATCGAAATGCCTGTAGGCCCTCAGCGAGCCGCGCCCTCCTGACAGCGCTGAGAGTCAAAACGACAGCGCGAAGCAACTGCAATCGTGCCGATCCAAACAGCACAGCCGTCTCCTGCTGCAGCCTCGACTCCACCCCCCTCTCCCCTCGACGCAAAGCCGCCGACCGGAGCGACTGAAGTGCAAACCTTATCACACGCCGACTGACCAGACGAGGAATTCGGCCGACTGCCATCGCAACGATTCGTCTCCGCTCTTCTGCCTCCACACTCTTATTCCATCCCTCCCACCCACCGCGCTCCCCAAATACGCGCAGCCTCTTACACAAACGCACAGCTGCGTCTTCTTGCTTTTCTCTCTGTCTGCACGACTCGACATGTTCTTTCAGCGAAATGATACCCGACACCTGCCCCCACCGCCTTCCTCGTCGACACACAACCTCCCCCACTCCACCCCACAAGACAGACAATTTCAAAAGATCTTGAAAAATCAGAAACGGCTCTCTCGCCATGAGCGTGCGCTTCGCTCGCTCCAAAGAACTGAGGATCCATACGCCCTTCGAGACACACTGGGCGCGGGCTCTCTTCAGAGCGGCCACGGACCGCAAGGCCGCTGTAAGGTTCCTGGCTGTCTGCCGCCTGGCCCTGTCTGCCATCCCACTCAGACGGGTACCGCAGAGTCCTTCAGCCCTAATGGCCCCGAACGACAAACGCAACAGCCCCTCCGTCTCCCGATCCCTCCTGCGATCCCTCAGCCTCGCGAAGAAACTCACAGTACGCGCCTGACTCAACTCCAGGGCCCCTTCAAGTGACCTGCACACACATACATACATACATACATACATACATACACACGCACACACGTAGATACATGCATACGCACACATAGATACATACATACATACATACATACATACGCTTTGGCACACACATGCACGCGCACACTCACTCCCATACAAACTCACATGGAAGAAGAAGAAGAAGAGAGAGAGAGAGAGAGAGAGAGAGAGAGAGAGAGACGTGTCCGGTAAAAGGATGCGGGGATGCGCGCGCACACACGTGTCACACGAAGCGACTGTACCCCAGGGAGGACTGCTACAAAGAGTCTCTCTCACTTCCCCTGTTCCCATCTGAGCTCCACCCACCCATTTGCTTCCTTCTCTGCCTGTATGGCCTCAAGGGCGTCTCTCAAAGAGGCTCTCGTCTCTCCCGCCTCCGTCTCCACCTCCCGGATTCTCCCCTGCATTGCCCCCAGTTGTGCCGACAGCGCGGCCTCTCTCTCCGCAGCTGCCTCTCGGACTCTCTCGACCCCTTCCACCCTCTCGTGGAGTCTGCCAGCAAGGTCCTCTCGCTGCTCTCTCAACGACGACGCCGTCTCCTCTGCCTGCCGCATGCGCTGCTCTGAAGACTCAATCGCCACCTGTAGGGGCACACGCAGAAATTAAACAGAGGGGTCCAAGCGTTCAGCTGAAAGAAACCACACGGGAACAAAGCACACCAAGGAAGAGCGAACGGGAGCACTAATGAAAGGGAGGGTGAGGCCTCGTGTATCGATAGGAGAGGAGAAGAGAGGACATGTGAAGAGGACAAATAGAGAAAACTGCCCTCGCACTCAGACTCCCTGCCAAGCTTCGGCTGTATCTATGAAGAGAAGAAAGCAAGTGACGAATAAAGGAAAAGACAAAGAAAAACAGAAACAAAGAAAATAAAAAGAAAAGCGGAGCGCGGACCTTCAACTCCTTCACGGCGTCTCTTTCTTGTTCAAGAAGCCACGCAAGCTCCCGACGTGCTGCCCCCTCCCTTTCCCTGTCTGCTGCTGCACGTATTTCTGCCTCCACGAGAGCTTTCAAGGCGCTTCTCCTCTGCAATTCCTGTACACCCAAACGCATCTGGACTTTTCTAAGCATTCTACACATTCTCTCCATCACCCCCTGATGATGCTTCTCTCGCTCTGCAACCTCTTCGGAATTCCACTGCAACATCCTGAAGACAAAACCCTCAGACCCCTCCACCCCTCTCCCCACAGCCCGCACAAACTTCCTCGTCGCGGTTTCTCTCCAAAGACCTTGTCCAATGCACACACGATGCCAACTGCACGTCAGAAGACAAAGATGAAGACGCAGACTTCCCTTCCCTGCTTTTCGTACTCTCACACAATCACGTGCAAACGACCTGTGCATCGTACACTCACCACGCAAATCCGAACCGCATGCATGAAATTCCCTCTCTTTTCTTCCTTCTACTCTGCAGTGCGGACACAAACAGACCACCACACAAAACCCCTGTCTCCCCTCCGAACAAAGCTGTTTACTTCGATGGCACACGGGCCCCTCATTTGCCGTCGACGGGCAGCCAGAAAAGGGTGCGAATCCACGCATAAATAACACAACTTCTGCAGAAAGTCTATGAGCACACTCAGTCAAGATGTCTTGCTTACTGACTCACCGCTGCACACCCACTCGAACCGCCAGTCGCCGAAGAACACAGCCGATCACCCTCATCCCACACTTCCTGCTTTGGGTCTCCAAACGGACTTTGGTGTCGGCAGCCGAGGTACGCTCCACGTCTGCCTGACGCGTCTGCACAGTCAACGCCCGAGTGGCCTCCGATGCCTGACGGCGGCAAGTGAGGGCCTCCTGAACGAGGGAGACCACCTCCGAGAACCTCCTAAACGTCGTGAGCACATCTTCCTTTTGGGCCCGTAACTGAGGAGTAACGGAGCGGCGAAGTGCCCCCGCCATTCGGTAACCTCGCCAGAGAACGCGCCATACCCATTTCTTCTTCTTCATCTCTGCACGTTTGTGCATACGCGCCTGGAGACAGCGAATGCTCAGAGACGTCAACACGGACCCGCAGATCGTCCCTCGAAGTCTCTCCAGACTTCCAACCATTCGTCTTGAGCGAAGCCCCACCAAACGGCGGCATCTTTCATTTCTTTCCCTTTCACTCTGCTGCGCATGGAGAGACCGCAAAATTCGATTGAGACCGTCTGACAGAGCGCGTCTCTTGAAGGAATCCATCGTCCTTCCAAGGGCCGACCACATCATCGATCCACTTTTCTGTCTCCACACACAGACAGAACGCAACTGCAGCATTACCCCCCTTCCCACACACACCCAACCTAGGCCTGTGCGTTCAATCCTCTCACACAAAAGTTGCAGACCCGCACGGCGGGATTGTGCACGAATGCGGGACAGCGTCTGCCCGGCAATTTGCGTCTCGGATTTGTGACGTTCTGCAAGTGCCTGTCTGGCCCTCAATTCCCATATTCTGAAGCATACACGCAAACGCTCCCTCATTCCCTCTTTTACTCTCAACTTCACCCAAACACCAAGCTGAACACGAAGTTTCCACGCTTGCCAGACGCGTCGTGCAAGACGCTCAGATCGTTTGGCGTTGAATCGCACGAGCCGAGTGTCTCTCTGCCAGGCAGATAGTTTCTTGAACAGTCGACCTAACGGTCTCCCAGCATCTCTCGCTTTGCCATCTCCCATTCCTCTACTCCCCTCTTCCGAGCTACTCACAGCTCCCCTATCCGGTCTTTGAATCTCCACACGAGCCTGTGCTTTTTCATCCCGCTCGTTTACACTCCGCTGTGCAGCAGACTCCCGCCAATGTCTGAAAACAGCCTCAACCCGAAAAACCCCCCCATCCTCCCCCCCAGGCACAGACACAGGACCAGCACCTGATGCTGAAGCGGAAGCGAGTCTTTTTGAGAGGAGGGCCACTGCTCTGAAGGACTTCAGAAGAGCCCTGAGAAACGTTGAGGGGTCTGCTGCCTCCTTTCCTTTGACTCTCTTGTAATACTCAAAGAGAAAGTGGAGAGAAGGGGGCAGACTGAAGTCAGTAAGGTCAGAAGAACATCGGAGAGAACGAGCAAGAGAAAGAGGGGACGAAGAGGGAAGATGGGGACAAGCCCGCTCCTCTTCCTGGCCAGTGTTTATAGCTCCCTTCTTATCTTTCTCTCTTGACACCCCATCACCAATCACACCCCTGCTTCCACTTTGGGGGGCTTTTGCCTCTTCCAGAGTCTTCAGAGGGGAAGGCAAGGTCGAGAACGCTCGTCGCTCCAATGACTCCCATTCACTTCTGCAAACAAAAAAAGAAAGAGAGAATTTGACACAAATGTCGGTGAGGGAGGGGGCAGAGAACCAAATCGTAAGGGGAGAAGGTCAATTCTGTCATACCATGATTTCGCGTTCACGTCACGCTTCGCACAACGCACAAAAGCAAAACAGAGTGGAAGGAATGAAATTTCAAAGCTCAACAAATTCAAGGAAGATCCTCTGGCCTTCTCTGCGAAGATCCGGTCCTGACCTGACAATTCTCAAAGCGTCGCCAACAGAAGGAAGCCTCCCACTACCTCTTTGAAGTCTCTCTCGTTCCTCTTTGCTCACTCCACACAGTCTGCTCAAAAGCTTTAAAAACGAAAACATTCGAGAAGAGAAGTCGCGCCAACGAGACAGGGCCCGACGGACTCTCACACGAAGAAGTTTCTCCACCCGTTCTACAAACTCTTTCACTGCCGCCCTCCTCTCTTTCTGCTTTCCCACTGCCACAGCCCATGTCTTGAAGACCTTTTGAAACAGTCGAGTCGCCCCCTTTTCCCCTCGACCCTCATCCACCCCCCCCAAGCCGACCCCCGCACTCTCCAATCGTGCTGCAGTCCCCCCAAAACTCTCACCAACAGCTGCGCCCCTCTTCTGCCCGCTTCCCCTCTCGGGCGACAGACGACCACGAAGAAAGTCAAAAATTCCAGCGGGCGGAAGGGATTGCGCAGAAAGAGGCCTGCATGACTCATTTGACAGATAGAAAAGCTGAGGGAAGAAGGAAGGAAGAAAGGGAAAACCCGAGAGCGATTGACACACAGCCTACAGAGAAAGAAACGCACTCTGAAAAACAGTCTGCTGAAAACCATTGCCAGCAGAAGAGAAAGCCGGTGCCGCAAGCTGGAGAAAACAAGAAAAACAAAGAAGTGATTGATATGAGACAAGGAGAAAGGCTTCACATAAAACTCAGAACAAAGACAACTGAAAACAACAGATACACGCACCTCCTATCCCTTGAATGCGGACGGAAAACTCCATGGGACCTTCCGACACCACCCAATGCTTCCAGAGCAGCCGCGGCCCCCAACCGTTCCTGCAGACGCGCACGCAAAGCCACCGGACTCCGCCCACCCTCCCTCTCCTCCCCTCCCCCCTCCTCTACCCCCGCAAACTCTCGAGACTCTCTTACGGGAGGTAGACTGATTGCAGAGCGGAAAGCAGCACGCCACCGGTCGTCTCCCCCCCTCGGCCTGGGAGGAAAGCCCGGACGTGTCTGTGCGGGTGGCGTTTTCGAATCCCTCTGTTCTCTGTTGGAATGCGGACGGATCGTGGGTCTTTCTCTCAAAGGATTTCCTGCTCCCCTTCCTCTCCCGACAAAAGCAGTCTGAGGCGATCTCTGTACTTCTTGGGGAGATAGGCCAGAGTGGGAAACGGAGAGCGACAGGAGTCTGCGACGAAGAGGGGACGCGTGAAGGGACCGTGATTGTTCGTCTGGAGTGTCTCTCTGGTATCTCTCTTCATCTTCAAAAGAATGGGGGGGGGGGAGGGGGCTGACGGCTCTTCTCTCTCCCAATCCTCCACTTAGTATTCCCTGAAGTCTGGACCCATTGTTCCGTGGGGGGGTCGGCGATCCGGAAGGAAGTGGAAGCCGGTCAGGTGTTCTTTCATAACGCCGGTCGCTGAGCGGTGTGCGAGAGAGACGGACTGGAGACAGCGAATGAGAACGGGGAGGGGACGCTAGAGGTCTCTGAATGCTCTCTCTCTCGTTCGCACTTCTTGCTTGTGGCTGCGGGAGCTCTCTTTCTCTTGAGGGCGGAGGGCTGCGTCGCGGTCGCCCCTCCTCTTCTCTCTCCTCTACCTCGCCTTCATGCCTGTCCATGTAGGTCATTGGGGGTGTTGAAATAAGAGGAATTCCGTTGTCCCCCTGACCCTCTCCCTTTCCCTCTGCGTTCCTTTCCGTATGCGGATTCTGGTTGGAAGCAGAGAAGACTGCAGTGAAGGCTGTGGCCTGCTCGGTCGCTGAGTCTGCAGACACCCATGCAAGCAGACGGGGGACGAAAATGGGAGATGCTGGTGAAGAGAAATGGAGCACAGCGAAGCAGTGGAGGAGAAGGACAAAAAGGCAGTGGAGCACCGTGCAGGACAAAACAAATCAGAAAAGGACCTTCGCATTGCTCTTGGTCTTCTCTTGCTGCCGAATTCTTTGCTGACCAAAAATAGGCCGACCCACCCAGCTTCACAATGTCACAAAGGGACGAGTACGAATGCAATCATAAAGAAAGAAAAAGAGGGAGACCAAGGGGAAGAAAAAAGAAAACAAGAAAACGAAGGACCAACCTAGCTCGGCATCGTCTTGAATGAACGACTTTAGTGCCAAGAGAAGGACCAGCACCGTGTCTGCGTGGACGCTCAAACTGCTCAGGTTCTGGGCCTGCATCGAAACACACACGCACACACACAGAGAGAGAGGCAGGGAGAGAGAAGACGATCAAGGTATCAACACGTGGCTATTCTGTAGCCACAATATGTTCTTCGATATTTGTCTTGTGCAGCTTCACACAGCCCCGGTTGCGGGTCTACAGGCACTGAGGGAAAAGGAGGAAGGAAAAACAAAAGTCCAGAAGAGAGCCCTGTTTCGCGTCTCTGAGCCTTTTCCTCGTTGTTTCTCGCTCCATGTGGCCGGCCCGGCCTGTGTCGCGTGCGTGGGGTGGGAAATCCTTCTGCCCGATTCATCGCCGAAAGTGCTCTTGCATATTCTTCTTCTGTAGGCCCAGTGAGTCGAAGAAGGACTTGTCTAGGTCACGTCAATGCATGCATTCACCGACCGACCTCCTGTAAGAGCACGTCCCTCGCTCTCCACCTGACGCTCTCGTCCCACCGAATCAACCCCAACAGCGTCTCCACGGGGTTTGCCTCGCCCCCCCTCACTCTCCCTGTCTCCCTCTCTTCCACGCTGAGGGGTCCTCCCAGCTTCTCGAGGAGCCGTCTAGCGTAGTCCCTGCATAAATAAATAACATGGCACGCACGCAACGGTATTCGACGGGTTCAGTCCATCGATCAGTTAGTCTGTCAGTTGGCAGAAAGAAAAGGACGCATGCAGAGGAGAGAATCACAAAGAAACAGACACGGACCCCGAGGAGACCCAGACCTGCGGATCCCGAGAGTGCACGAGGTTCTTTCGGAAGGTGGAGGGAGGAGACAAGAAAAGGGGCGGTCGCGTCCGGAGACAAAAATTGCGTTTGAAGCGCTCAAGGAGCAGCGAACATTTGGGAAGGGCGGCGAAGCAAGAGGGTGCGGTGAAATTTTGCAAAGAAAATCTTCCATCGAACCGAGAGGAAACTCGACAAAATTAGGAGAAAAGAGAGCCAGTGGAGAGGGAAGCAAAGTCCAAGCTAAAGAAAACCGGGGAAGGGAGCGGAAGGAAGGCGGAAGGTCCATCGAGCTGTGTACAAGGAGCAAGAGGGCAGAAGAAACTGGAAGGTGTGAAGAGAGTGGAAAGCCGCAAAGGGAGCAAACTGCAGAGGGTGTGAGCGAGGGGGGGGGGGGGGGGGGGGGGGGGGGGAGGGTGAGAGACGGCAACATCGGAAGAGGAGTCCACTCACTGCTGTTGTGTCATTTCGACTTGCTGTTCCCTTTTCTTTCTACAGCTGTCCTTTATTCAGCTCCAGCCCGACATGATCTACTCTGAAAAGTGATCGGCATTTCAGCGTGGATGAAAGCTGGGGCCAGAAAAGCCCAGACCTCTGGAGGGGTGACGTACGACAAGGCAACTGAATTCGAGATGCCGTCTCTCCTCCTTCGACCCCACCGAGCTGAGCTTCTTGAGCACCATGCAAAATGAGTGCAGGGCTGAAGGAAAATTCGAAACTGCAAACTTTGGACAAAAGAATGTGACGAAGGAACTGAAATGCAGTGGGGTTTTCAATGACCGAAAAGGGTGAGAAGATACGAGGATGATCGAAAGATGGTGCATGGCCGGACGGTGCCAGGCACATGCACTGATTCATCACTGATTCCCATGCACCGTATAAATGGGAAATCTCAATAATAAATAGAGTTTGTATGGAGGAGTTCTTTGAAGGGATGGAAGACGTGCGGGATGCACCTCTGCACAACTAAAGTCTTTCTGATTAAAAGGGTAGCCTTTTTTCAATGAAAGAACTGAAGGGTTTCGAAGGTTCTGCCCTGCATCCTCTCTGTCTCTTTTCTCTCTCTTTTGATTGTCCAACCTGTTGTGAGGCCGCGATTGATCAGCTGTATCAAGGTGATCGAAGTTACGCCTATTTTCATCGCTGGTAGTCGTAGGATGGAACAAATTGACAAACTAGGTTAGATCCGCCTCTCATATATGGGGACGCGGCATGCATGAAAAAACCTTCAATCATCGAGTTTATATGGAAAAATGCATGTTTTGAGCCGTCCGGACACTTTTCACCCTAAGCTTAACCCTGGACAACCGCGTTTTCTTTCTGCATTCGTTTTGCCTAGGCATGAACATTCGTATGCCTGACCCATTGGCAGTCAGCAGCTGCCAGTCAACAGGAAGACTGACAGTCTAACAAGTTGGGTACCTATAGATAGAGAGGCGCATGCATAGGTGAGGAAGAAACAAGAGCACAGAAAGGCACATGAAGACGCAAGTCATATTTTCATCTAAGCTTTTCACCAAGTACAGAAAAATGGAAACGGTTGCAAAAAGATCCAGAAAGCAGCACAAGCCAGATAGAGCCTGCTGCAAAGATCTGGATTGAAGATACAAATCGAAAAAAGTCATTCTCTCTTGCTCCTCAGCCCACACATCTGACTCATACTACATTTTTTGCATCATTTTTTGGCCCAAAAAGTCAAACCAAAGCGCGGTCTCACCTGGAATAGTATTTAAGGTGATGTTTCTGGTCTTCTTTTTGAACTTTCTAACCAGAAACATACTCAAATTTGGCAACAGGAGGCCACAGAAAGATGAAACGAAAAGGAGATGCATGCATAGGTATGAATTGGCATAGACGGTCAAACAGCTCAGTGCGCGTCAGCACATGGAGTGCACGCAAGCACCCAGTCGGGCAATTTTGTCATACCCATACAGAAAGACTCTATTTATTATTGAGAATTCCCAAGCTCATGCCAAAATCTGAACCAGCAGCCATCCGAGCACATCAGACAGGCAGGTGATTGATTAAGTGAAATATATGGAAAAAAAAGAGAGACGTCCTCTTTTGCCCCATCGTTATCTCACAATCAGCCATTCAGTTCCTCCCCAAGGCAACCAGCTGCCCTTCATTCTACTCTTCAGACCCACGCACAGTCATTTAAAGCAAAACAAGAGGACTCACCACAAAGATTCTGAAAAAGAATCTGCTTTGTGTCCTGGTCCTGCACATATGGAGGGGGACGGGGTGTTAGCCAAACCACGAAAAAAAAAAAGTTCTTCAAAAGAAGGGAGGGGGGGTGCACAGCAGGGAGGGGGGGGGAAGGCCAGAAAACTGGAGAAAGCAGACAAACTACATTTTCACATATGTAAGAGAAAGCCCAGCAAACCAAAGGAATCTGCAAACGAATATTCCCTCCCAAATGCATTGAAACACAGAAGTTTGAGGCTCGACCTCAGCTGCCTTTTGAGAGATGCACAACACTTGGGAAATCTGAATAATAAATAGAGTTTGTATGGAAAAATGCATGTTTTGAGCCGTCTGGACACTTTTCACCCTAAGCTTAACCCTGGACAACCGCGTTTTCTTTCTGCATTCGTTTTGCCTATAGGCATGAACATTCGTATGCCTGACTCATTGGCAGTCAGCAGCTGCCAGTCAACAGGAAGACTGACAGTCTAACAAGTTGGGTGCCTGCAGATAGAGAGGCGTATGCATAGGTAAGGAAGAAACAAGAGCACAGAAAAACACATGAAGACGCAAGTCATATTTTCATTTAAGCTTCTCACCAAGCACAAAAAGATTGAAACGGTTGCAAAAAGATTCAGAAAGCAGCAGAAGCCAGATAGAGCCTGCTGCAAGGATCTGGATTGAAGACACAAATCGAAAAAAGTCATTCTCCCTTGCTCCTCAGCCCACACATCTGACTCATACTACATTTTTTACATCATTTTTTGGCCCAAAAAGTCAAACCAAGGCGCGGTCTCACCCGAAATAATATTTAAGGTGATGTTTCTGGTCTTCTTTTTGAACTTTCTAACCAGAAACATACTCAAATTTGGCAACAGGAGGCCACAGAAAGATGAAACGAAAAGGAGACGCATGCATGGGTACGAATTGGCATAGACGGTCAAACAGCTCAGTGCGCGTCAGCACATGGAGTGCGCGCAAGCACCCAGTCGGGCAATTTTGTCACACCCATACAGAAAGACTCTATTTATTATTGAGAATTCCCAAAGAGACACTAAAGAGATATATATACCGCGCGCGGCATTCTCTCATGCCGCGCCACCATACGCCACCCTGACGTGCCACCCTTGACGCGCCACCTATATCTATCTGACCTTTCCCCTCCCCTCTCCCATTCAAGTCCCCATCCTCCGATCAACTCTGTCAGACAACTTCTTGAAAGTGTCCTGAGAGTGTCCCTAGTCGTTTCCTGGAGAGTATCTCTGTCCTGAGAGTGTCTCTGTCAATCTAGACATACGTCATCGTTCTATCGTTCAGTCAGTTGGTACCTGTGCTGTCAGACTGACTTTGCTGCAATTCAGATACGGCAGCTAATTCCAGTTGCTCTGGCTGAGACGCACGCTCATTTCTGACGCGACCCCAGAAAGCATGTAAGGTGGTCGCTTGCACTCGCACTACGCAGTCTCATACACAATCTGTACTTATGTCACAAGCTCCTACTTGTACTGCTGGGTTAAAAGACACATTAGAATGATTAGAAATATAATATCACTTCATCAATTCATTATTCATCTATATTCATCTATAATTACACTGTTCTCAATCATCATTATTATGTTTACCTAAAAGTAACAACTTTAAAATAGCTAGTATCTGGGTTAAGAGACACATTAGAATGATTAGAAATATAATATCACTTCATCAATTCATTATTCATCTATATTCATCTATAATTACACTGTTCTCAATCATCATTATTATGTTTACCTAAAAGTAACAACTTTAAAATAGCTAGTATCTTGCTGATCATCATGCAGCCGAGTTACGGCTTTTTAGTATTAAACTAAAGCTTTAACATGGCTAATTATAAAAAACCAATAACAGATCCTAAGAAGTGGACTATTGATAAAAGTTTATTTAGTTATAAACACGTACTGCCACGGTGCTGGCATCTAGCCAATCCATAGTCTTTTATATACAGTCAAAATTATATATTTAAAAATGAACAACACTAAAAATATGCATGGTTCATTAATTTGATTTGAGTTGGACCTCAGTTGGTTAAAACCGGCCGGCCTTAGCCGGCGAGCCGCCTCTAGGCCTAGCTCTAGGCTCATATACAATATCTCTGCAGACTCTGCTACATACTGTTACATAATCCAGCGAAGGGAGCTGGGAAGGTAAGCAAAAGAAAATGTCAAGCCAACACAGTTGACTTTTTTCTTCATAGAAAACAAAGAAGAATCTCAGAAGAAAATGAAGAAGTCTCGTTGCACGTCAAGTCAAGTGCTTTTTCAACCGCTTTTCAACCAGAGCCCGAACGTCTACGCGACAATCTCCCCCTTGCGCCCCCCCTTCTGTGTTTTCCAACCGGTCCTTCTCCAGGTCGTCCTCGATTTCCTTCACCAACAAAGAAACCAATTTAGCGAAGGCAGCGGAGCTAAACGAATCCGACAAACCAGAAAGAGACTCGGAGGTCTCTTTCGACTGCTTCGTTTCGTGAAACCCGACATTCTTCTTCTCTCCGTTTGATTGCTCCATAAGAAAACTCTGGGGATCATATTTCGATAGGGCAGATCGGAAGAGTGCTTCCAATCTCGCTGCTTTCCTCTGACCTTCTTCCTTTTGCTTGTCTTTCGCTGCTTCCTTCACTTTCTGGGTTTTTTTCTGTGCCCCCTTAGTCTTTGACGTCTGCGTTTGGCCCTTCTTCCACTCAGCGACCCTCAGCACCCTCTCACACACCCACATCTCAGAAGCCGTCAGAAATCCCATTTCGACCCCCAACCCCCCTCCCAACTTCTCTATCAGTTTTTTCAAATTGACAGGACCGTTGCTCTCCTCCTCAAAAGACGTTTTCCATTTGAACAACCCGGAGGGGGAGGTCACGACCACACCCTCAAATTTGTCTACACACAGAAGAGCACCCAGACTTCCCCCTTCCTCAGTTCCCCCTACTGCATCTCTCATGGTGCCCTTCAGTACGAGGGGCGTGGTGGGGATCTGGTGATCCGACAGCAACGACAACAAGCGGTCGTTCAGAACCACCGTCGCCTTCTCGGCACGGCTCACGGCTTTCCTGGGGAGACCTCCCGCTACCCTGCATCCACACACACATGCACACACACACACACGCACAAACACACACACGCACGCACACACACACACACACACACACATTTATATATATATATATATATATATATATAT
>JAHBMJ010001191.1:12745-24158 GCA_018398765.1 Chromera velia | reverse complement strand
GCAGTCGAGCTCTTCCTCCGGGGTCCACTCCTTCTCTGCGTAGCCCTTGTACTTGACGAGGAACTCCATCCCCCTTCTCGTGCGCCGCTTGGCACAGGTCTTCTCTACCTCGTACTTTGCAAACTCGTCGTTGTCGATGGGGTCTGCCTGTTTCCCGTCCTCTTCCAGCTCGGGCATGAACCAAGAGAGGAGGGCGTCGTTCTCCTTCAGGTCCCTGTGGACGAAGGGCTTGGCGTTGTCGCGGTTGATCACACGACGCGTCTGGGCGCCCGGCTGCTTGAGCCGGAGCGTGCAGTTGTCTCTGACCTCGAGGACTCTGAAGGGCCCCTCGTATTTTGTGGTCAGTTTGGCTGCGTAGCCTTTCTTCGTTCGCTTGACTCGTACCCACTGGCAGACGTAATCGCCCCTCTTGTACATGTAAGGGTTGCGGAACTGCTTGTTGCTGGCATCTTTCAAGACTCGTCTGCCTCTCTGCTCGGCCGCTTCCATGTAGATGTCTCGGGCGGTCTTCTTGTTCTCCTCCCGAATTTCAGAGAGGACCTTGACATAGTCCTGCGGGATAATGTCGGCACTTTCCTGCAGGTCGGTGCTGAGCTTCGTGGGTGTCCTCGGAGGGAACTCAAAGAGGAACTCAAATGAAGAGATCCCGAGTGGTACATGTCGGGTGGCGTTGTGCAGGAAAGCCGCGACAGGCAGGTAGCGTACCCAGTCCTTCTGGTACTCGGCGATGTATGCGGACAGTGTCTGCTTGAGCTCTCGATGCATCCTCTCGAGCTTCCCGTTGGCCTTTGGGTTGTACGTGCTTGTACAGACCCTCTCTATGCCGACGAGCTCGCTCACTGCGGTGACAATGGGGTCAAGGAAACTTGGCCCCTGGTTGGAGAGGAGGGTCACGGGGGAGCCGAAGACGAAGAAGACATTGTCAAGGAGCGCCCGCGCGATCGTTGTTGCCTTCTGATTCGGAACGGCTATGAGGACCACAAACCTGGAGGCGAGGTCCATGACCGAAATGATGATTCGCTTGCTCTCCGAGGTAGGCAGAGGGCCGACGGTGTCGACAGCCATGTGAGTGAGTGGCTCTGTCGACAGCGGGACGATCATGGGATGCTCCTTCTTGAAGGCGTCCTTTCTCTGCTGGCACGTCTCGCACGACTTGACGTAGTTCTCGACATCAGCCGTCACGGTAGGCCAGAAGAATTTATCGGTGACCTTGGCCAGCGTGCTCCTGATGCCCCCGTGCCCAGCACAGAGATGACCGTGATGGTCAGCGAGGATCTCGGCCCGTAGGGCACGAGGCACCACTGTGAGGGTCTGGAAACCCTTCGTGTGCTTGTTCAGGGGCGGGAGGAGTCGAACGAGCAGACCTTCATGCAGGGCGTGAGAGTCAGCCATCGAGTAGACCCTTGAAAGCTCAGCCTGGTCGTCTGGCAGGCTGCCGTCCATGAGGAACTGAATGACGGGGTTCAGGGTACTATCCTCCTTCTGCAGCCTCTTGAACTCCTCAATGTTATAGTTGCCTGTGCACAGAGGGGCAGAGAGAGAGGGAGAGGGCGGTGCTGCCTTAAGCCCCGACCGCGGCCTTCCGGGTCCCGTCGGTCTCCTCCATCCCTTGGAGGGCTTGGGGTCCTTCATGATCTTCTTCGCGTTAGAGGAGTTCATGCTGTTGTCCTTCTGGGGCTGTCCCCGTTTGCCGGCTGCTACCCGCAGGGGGTGAAGGGACTGCGGCCTTACGGCCCGGTCCTTGCTGCCCTCGCAGTGAACGGTAGCTTTACCTGGGGAAAGGACGGAAATGATCTCAACCTCCTAATCGGTAGACATGTTCAGCTCGTGCTTCCTGTCGGACCCGTTGATCTCGACTGCGGCCCCCCCTGTGCTGCATGGAGCAACGACAATCTCGTCCTCCTCGTCGGAGTCCGTGTCCCTGTCACGTTTTCTCTTCGGCGAGGGGACCTCCAAGGACGCGCCCGTCCCCGCAACGGGAGGCCTCGTCATAGAGTCGGCATCGGCATGTTTAGCCCCGGAGCGGTGCTGGACATCGAACTCGTAGATCGCGAGCTTCAAAGCCCACCTCATGACCCTAGGTTGACTGTTCTTCTGATCATAGATGTGCTGGAGGGCCTTGTGATCAGTGATGACGGTGAACTTCTTCCCGTAGAGGTAGGGCTTGAAGGTGTCGACGGCGTAGACCAAGCTGAGCGCTTCTCTCTCTGTGATGCCCCACTTCTTTTCGAGGTCTGTCATCATCCTTGAGGCGTAGGCAACGACCTTCTCGTTTCTTTCCTCATCGGTCTGTCCAAGCACCGCCCCGATCGCGTCGTTGCTCGCGTCCGGCTTGACAATAAACTCTTTGTCAAAGTCGGGATGGCATAGGACGGGTTCAGATGTTAGAGCCTCCTTCAGCGCCTCGAATGCCATCCTCTGTGGCTCTTCCCATACGAAGGGCGTGTGCTTTCTGAGTAGGGAAGTGAGGGGGAAAACGATCTGCGAAAAGCCCTTGATGAAGCGCCTGTAGAAGGAGGCGAGCCCAAGCAGCTGTTTCGTCTGCTTTTTGTCGGTGGGTGCTGATATGGAGAGGATCGCTTCGACCTTTTTCGGGTTTGGACGGATGCCTGTCGTGTCAACAATATGGCCCAGGTAGAGGAGGGATGTCTGTGCCCACGAGCACTTCGCGAACGACAGCTTGCAACCGGAGGTACGGAGCCGATCGAGAGTCTTACGGATATGGGTCAGGTGTTCCTCAAACGAGAAACTGGCGACAAGGATGTCGTCGAGATAGACGTTGACGAATGACCCTGTCAGACCTGCCAGCATGATGTCCATAGCTCTCTGAAAGATGGAAGGTGTAGTCGAAATGCCAAAAAGCATCTTACAGTAGGTGAACTGGCCATCGGCTGTGATAAACGAGAGCCTCTCTTGATGATCCTCTCGCACGCTCACGTGATGGAACCCCTGAAAGAGGTCGATCAAGGTGTAGAAACGGCGGCCCTGCAGCTTGGCAAGTGTATGATCGATCCGTGGCAGAGGCCATCGGTCCTTGCGGAGGATCTTGTTTAGCTTGCGGTAGTTGATGCAAATCCTCAGCTTGCCTGTCTTCTTCCGGATGAGGACAAGTGGGAATCCTCAGGGAGATGAGGTAGGCTTGATGATTCCCCTTTCAAGGAGTTTCTGCAGCCCTTCTCGCAGCTCAGCCCTGAGTGCATGCGGCACTGGGCGGGGGCGTTCGTAGATGGGGGTGTCAGTCTCAACGTCGACCTTCGCTTCTACTCCTTTGATGTTTCCTGGGTTTCGGTCGGTGGGGAAGAGGTCTCGGTACTCCAATAGGAGGTCCTTCAACTCCTTCTTCTGTTTGGCACTCAGGTGCTCGTAGTCCTCCAATGCCTTGTCGATTTCGGCCTCTGCCTTCTCTTTCTCTTCCTCGGTGAGCTCGTCTGGCCGAGCTGCAGGATTTTGTCCCCCTGTCTCTCCTCCCTTCAACTCCATCTGTCCCGACGCTGACATGCTGGGAGCATGTAACGTCGAGCCCTGGGTCGAGCCCCCCATCGCTGCTGCCGATGTTGTTGCTGAGACGAACGGGGGTGGCAACGCCTGCTCCTCAGCCCCTTCGTCCTCTTCCGTGATAACTTCACAGAGCGTGGCGATGGCAAGCGGTGCTCCTCTTGGAATCTGGGCGTAGCGGCCGCTGACGTTGACTACGTTGAGAGTGAGCTTTCTGTCTTCAACGTTTGCTACTGAGTTTCCGATGAGAAGGTGTGCTAGCAGGGCATCTGCGATTCGTTTCATGTAGACGGGGGCGCCGTTGGGGAGGGCTGACGTGCCCGGGAGCTTCACACGAATGTGGGCACCCGTGCGAGGGGCAAGGACCTCTCTTGCTGCTGTGACAAGTGGGGCGGGAAGGCAGGCAGCGTCTTTCTGAAGTGTGGATAGTGGAAAAAGAGGGATCTCTTCAGGGTCGAGGCCGAGCTCCCTCGGACGCAAGACCAACTTGGACTCCTGGAAGGACTGGCTTTCAGCATTGCAGGTGAGGAAGTCCATTCCAAGGATGGCGGCATGGTTGAGGTTCGAGCAAACAAAAAATGTATGACGCAGTGGCCGTGCGAAAAAGGAAAGGGAGAGGTTGATGTAGCTGGTAACGTTGAGTGGGGAGTTCTCTTCCCCATTGACGTGAACGTCGGTTTGTCGGAAGTGGGTGCAGAGTGAGGGGCGAAGTGAGAGCAGCATCTGAAAAGCTTTCTCGAATAGCAGGGACACGTCTGCTCCCGAGTCGACGAGGGCGGTCACTGAAAAGCACTTCTCGAGTAGGAGAATGAAACCTTTTCTTTCAGAAAGTGGCTTTAGGGAGACATTTGCGACCTTCGGCGTACCGAGAGGCCCTCTTTCTCTTCTTTTGGTTAGGGAGTTCTTTACAGCTGGGGGGGTCCTTGTCGTGGAGGGGTTTGGAGGGGTTTGTGACTGGGTAGGGGCTGGTTGGCATGGCTTTGGCGGAGGCGGAGGTGCCGCGGGCGGTGGGGGTCCTTCAGCTAGTTCTCGAAATGGTAACGGGAACTCGCTGGTGAGGCACATCTGGAGGGTGGGATGATTGAAGCATTGGAAGTTGTTTGGGACCGCCTGCTCGAGTGGGGTTACAACGTCAGTACCTGGAGGCATCCAGTCAAAAGGGTACATGTATTTGTATGTCGACGGCGGCTCGTAGCTCTCAGCAAGCTGCGGGCTCACCCTTCGGAGGTCATCTCTCCGAAAATGTTGGCGTTGCTCAGAATCGTCTGGTGGTCGATTTTCTGCTTCTGCTGTAGAGGTTTGATCAGTACGGGCGGTGTGGATGGTCTGGAGTCGCCCTAGCTTCAGACCCTTCAGTTTGACGCCTCCCCTCTGTAGTTGGGGGTCAGATGGACTCCGGGGCCTGGAAACGGCGTTCTTGCTTCGAAGCGTGGGCTGTGAGGCGGGGGGATGACGCGGGAAGATCCGGGCGGGGAGCCAATAGGAGCTACGTTTGCCCCCGTTGCATGCCATCCTGAGGCACCTGTTCCCCCATCAGCGTTGCCGTATCTGGGCTGGGCGGGTCGATAGACGGATGACTGTGTTGGTGCGAAGGTCTGCGGGGTGCCGCCCATCCTGGGGGCCTCTGGTGTCATGCGGGGCCTGAACACCAACCTCTTTGGGCGTTTCGGGAGCGATGCAGGGTTGAAGGTCTGCAAGCCTTACTGCTGTGCCCGTGGGGTGAAAGACTGCAACTGCGTCTGGTGATGGTTTCTTTGGACTGTGGGAGGGATGTTGAGAAAGTTGCGAAGACGGTCCATAGAGGCTCTGTTCCGTTCTTCTTCTCTCTGTTGTTGGAGGGGAAGGGGGTTCTCGCTAGGGTTCTCGAGGTCAGCGTAGTTTGGCCGTCGAGTGGAGCTTGAGGCTCCCGTTGGTGGTCGGGGGCACACAAGCTTGATGTGTCCAGCCCCCCTGCAGTTGAAGCAGCGATCGTTGTTGGTTACAGAACACATTCCTCCAAAGTGAGGGCGTGTACCCCCGCATCTCATACAGGATGTCGAGTCTAGGGCTCCAACCTCAAGAAGTTGTTGGAGGCCCTCTTCAAGGTCTCGGGGAGGCGTAGCAGGTGCGTAGAGTGCTGTGGCTGTTGCTTGGGCGACACTGGCCACAGTGGGGGGAGTGAAAGCACCAGCGGGGACGGCGTTGGAGCTGTTGGGGGAGTTAGCATGGGCAAGGCTGAGATTAAAGCTTCTCTGCTTTCTTGACAATGATCTCGTCGAGGGAGGAGTAGGTTTTCGTGGCGAGGATGGTGCAGACGGTCTCATTGAAAATGCCCTTTTTGAATTTCTTGAGGATTTTGGGGTCGTTCCTGCTCACCCGTGCCTGTCAACACAGGGCCGCCACGCGTTCTGCATATGCACGGATAGTCTCCCCCGCGGAGGCATCCTGAACGAGGTTGTCCAGAAGGTCTTCTGCCGCGTCCTTCTCGGCCTCGGTGATGCCGAACTGAGCCTCGAAGCATGCATGGAGGTTCTCGATAATCTTGAGCGTCTCGACCTTCTCTTCCATCAGATTCTCTGAGGTCCACCATATGAGGGCTGTGCCCCTCATGGCTTTCCTGAAGTAGTAGACCGCGAGGTTCAGATCCCACTTGTGCGTGATGCAGTTGGCCTTGAAGGACAGCCAGAACTCGTTCGCCTTGCTGCGCTCCCCTGAGAAGGTGAGTGTGTCGGCCTTCACGGTGGGGTTGGGGAGGTTGAGCTTGGTGGTGCCGACGTTGTCTATCTGGCCTCTCTTCGGTGCAGGCTCTGACGTGTGGTCGACCTCCTGTGGGGCGTTGTCGGTGGGCGGCTTGGGGATCTTGTGGGACTGGGCGACGGCCTCGGGCGGAGGTGGCATCGGCTCGTCCTTATCGTTCTCGTCTTTGGTGTTGTTGGCAGTGAGGGACGGTGCCGTGCGTATTGTCAGCGACTGGCGTTGTTTTGCGGGGCGTAGAAGGACAGCTTTGCCGTTTTTCACAACGCTGAGGTAGACGGTCTCCCTGGTCTCGGGATCGAAGTATGCGTGGAGTCCGCCGCCCGCATAGAGACCACCGCCTGCAGTAAAGAGAGAGAGAGGGAAGTCTCACACACAGGCACACGGGGGGGAGGGAGGGAAGAGACATGCGAGATCTTCAGCAGTGCAACGACAGAGTACATCAGCTGTGCCTCTCTGCTATGCTGCTGTTGACTTACCCTCCGAGGAGGTGGTCTTCTCGGTGGCTCCTCCAGGGAGGGCGGTGGTCTCTTCGACCCCCATGGCCTCATTGGCAGCGAGCTGCTTCGCGACCGCAGCATCCTCCTCTTCTTGTTATTTCTGTTTTCGGCGAGCCTCTGTCAGGCGTTTTTGTTCTTGTCTGGCCTTCTGGGTGAGTTGCTTCTTGGTCAGGGCTTTTTTAGGCTTGGGATCTTTCGGGTTCTGGTTCTGATCGTACTCTGTGCGACGGGTGTTGACGACCATGGTCTTGTTTGGGCCAAAAACTTCAAGAGAGAGAATTCTAAGAGTCAGAGAAGCTGTTGATACTCTCCTGCTTCACTTTGGCTGTGTGGCTATGATAAAGAAAGAACGTTTCAGAGGGACTAAGCTCCTCAGGCTGTAGGTTCACGTGAGTGGCGCTCGTGTTCTTGACTCTCGCTGGCGTCACCACTTGCTAATTCTGGTTTGGAATCGGCAGGACTGAGCTAGGAAACCTTAAAAACGTGATAGAAAGCACTTGAGGTTCGTAGAAGGAGTTCTGAAGGCTTTGGATTCTAATAGACGGATGTGTATGTTCAGACTAGTTCGATCCTGGCTGCACAACGTTTCGACTCAGAGATGAATCTTAAGATGTCTTCGTGCGTGCATGCATGCAAATTCGATTGACCGGTGATGAGTAGCGTGCGTGTCTCAGAGCCCCGCAAAGTTGGGCATGTTTGGTCCGGGAAAGCAGAATGTCTTTATCGCTTTCACGAAATGACTTTGCGGGGCCAGGTGTAATTCTGCCTTTTGGGACATCCTTTTCTTGAATCTTTAATGGCTCATATCTCCTGAACGGTAACGATGCAAAGGGTGATTCAATAATATGTTTGGCCGTCTCCATCATCTCCACAACTTTCGAATCGGGTCACAACTGCCTTCTCGGACCGCCTCTCAAAAGACTCCGGCTCTTTCTATTCTTTCTTTTCTGTAGAGGGCCTCTCTCTCTCTGTCTAGCTGCCGGGGTCCTTAGGCCATGCGTCTAATCCCAGCCTCGTGGCACGGGATGGCCGGCCCTCGGCCCGAAGCGCATGAGTACGACTCTGCAACACGCTATATACTAGGTTATATAATTATGACACTTCACACTTCACTATAGCTATTAAAGTTAATTAGCTCTTCATCCGACTCAGGAAATCTCTCCTCCCATGTCAAACAAACTTTAGAAGGGCGATCAATGATAGCAGTTGTGTGTGCTGATTATTTGTTTAATCATTTTGTCATACAGTATCATACAGACAGGATCTCTCAGAAACTATACCCCATTTTGTCTCCACCTCTCATCCCTCTCTGCCCACATCTCGTCTCTTTCCTCCACCTGCGTGTGCACCACAGGAACAAAGAATCAAAGCTCTGTTACGGTTTGAAACAAAACAGAACAAGGCATGTGTAGCTTCAGATGATCCATCCTCTTACTACCTCTTACTACTTTCAACAACTCTAACTTTTAGTTCCCTTTCCAATATTTCTATCATATTCTATTACTTCCTTTCACTCTAAACCGTTTTCTTTTAATATCTAATTTCAGAATTCATTTAGCTCGGTCTACCACTTTAAAAAAGACTATTTAAAAAAAGTTTTTCTTAGGGCTTTTAAGATACTAACTTAAATTACTAAAAAAATATAGCGATTTTCTAGTCTTATCTCACGCTGCGTATTCAAGTTTGTGCCCTCGTTCGGTCAGCCATGACCGAGCGATCATTTCCGTCTCCGAATCTTTCTCCGGCAATCTTTTGCTCCACTCTACGAATTGGAAGCCACCCGTTCCAATCAGAACAGGAATGGTGGAATGCTTTGATAGCTGTTTCCTTTTCGTGTAGCAGAAGTGGAGACCGGTTCGATCTGCAGTCGCGTATGCGGGGCAATGCTGACTGCTAATGTACAATCTTGCACATTCATTTTGACGACATTCTATGAACCTTCAACCTTCAATGATTTGTTGTGCTTCATCAAGTCAAGCCCCTTTCGTAAGATCTTTCGTAGCAAAGATGTGTGCACCCTCTTCTGGAGGCTCATAAAGAGGGTTTCCAGACGTGTAGAGCTGTTGAGGGGCTCGAAGGAGCGACTGGATCTGAGCTCCTGGACCTTCAGACACTCCAAAACGTTTCGGGCCACGTGCACGGAACTGCTTCGTGCTCCAGTGGTTCATGAGAAGATTGGAGGCAACGCTCCTCTCGATCGCTGCCAGCTCTTCAGGAGAAAACTCATCAGCGGGACGATAACAAACGTACGCAACACCGCGCCAGCCTCGATAGGGATCCTCAGGACTTGCCTCTTCGACCTGATGGGAGGGTTTGGCTGAGTGGACCACGGAGGACAGCCAGAGAATGACGCTGCCCCTGGGGGTATAGACGGGAACCTGCGGACATGCCGTCATTTCATCAGATTGATCAATTTGCTCAGAATACATCGAACCAAAAAGGCGAGGAGAATTAAGACGTAGAGAAAAACAAACCCTTGATAACAACTTGAATGGAATTAGAAAGTCAAAACGAGCTGACATACATACAAGGAAACCAGAGACGGGAAAAACACGCATGCATACCGACCACCAGACTAGCTGCGACCTACGTCGCAAAGGTTCGGTTGCAAAAGTGGAAGCGGACGGACGGACAGACTATATCGTCCTTTGTTTAATCTTTCTCTTTTTTTCAGACAGACCGTAGGGGTTCTTTCTCTCCCTTTCTTCACAGAAAAGGACACAGACAGAGAGACAGACAGACAGACAGACAGATAGACAGACAGACAATATGGTAGACGGACAGACAAGGGCATCAATGGACGAAGAGACGCACAAACAGCAGTTTGTGGTTTCTTTTCTCTGACAACCGACTGTGTGCAATGTACACCTGAAAAGACAGAGATGTCTCATACATCTTGCTGCCTGCTTGCATCGCTCCTTCCACAAAGTGCACAGCATCTTCATACAATACGGTCGCTATCTTGACCTCCTCCTTCTCACAACTGACGCACCTGCCACTGTCCGCCCACTGTCTGTATGAGTCTCCTTGCTTCTCTCATTTTCATTTCATCCCTCGTGTTGAACCTCCTCCAGTTGGATGTGTCGTCCTCAGGGGAACCCTCAGAGCTCAGCAGGGACTCATACACGAGGTGGCTCTTAGGGGAACACCGAAAGGCAGCAGTGGTGTTTGTCAACACAACCTGCATGCAAAGGGAGACATGCAGACTCATAGGCTCATTCATCCACTCGATCCGTCAATAAGCCAGCCAGCAAACAAGCGTATGTGCGAACCTGACTGCATGTGGGTCTGTTCTGTATCCTGGAATTTTGTTCTGTCCTGGAATTCAATCATTGATTGTTTCGTCCGTCGTGTGTCAAATCCATCCAGCCACGTATCCATGCCCACTCAGCGTTGCATTATGCACTCACTCACTCACTCACCCACCCACCCACCCACCCACTCACTCACTCACTCACTCACTCACTCACGCAGCCACTCACTCACTCACTCACTCACTCACTCACTCACTCACTCACTCACTCACTCACTCACTCACTCACTCCGCTAATCGAATGCAGGGGGAAAAGAAGCGAGAAAGAGAAGGAAAAACCGTATGAATGAAGGGTTGAATGAGTCAGAGTGGATGGATGGATGGATGGATGGATGGATAGATGGATGGGAAAGGAGTTACTGCCTGAAAGAAGGGGGTATGTGGGGGCTCTGTCTCCTTTTCGAGTGCCCTCGTCAGCTTCCCCTACGCCTACGCATGAATACATGTACACAAACACATGTATGTGTCCAAAAAATACACATGCAAGATACATGCATAGATGTGCAGTCACCCTGGCACTGACCTGGCCCTGAATGCACATGTAGGGGTCCCCTCGGATGGTTTGGTCCAAGTGGGCCCAGTCCCTTGCCGGGTGGTCCCAGTGTTGGTCTGGTTGCACCAGTTGGTTTGGCATCACGTTGAACCCGTCATGGCTGATCACGTACTGTTGTTTGGCCTCAGTGCGGAGAGAGGTGTAGGCGTTGTGAAAGATTGACGCAACCCTCTCGTCCCTCCGAATCTTCCACAAAGGCTGCATGTTCCCCAAAAGAGACTGAAACATTCCGGGACGTGTCTGGGGAGGCAGATTGCTGTCCGTCCACGTCTCTCGGATGGCTTTTCTGTCAATTCCAGTTCCCAGAGACTCAAAACAGGACACAATTTGGTCCATCGTTCCATCGCATTCCTTCGCAGAGAAAACATTCTCAATAACGACAACACCATGAGATTTCAAAGAATCCCCAAGCGTTTTGGGAGAAACAGCCGAGAACTCAACGCGAGGTATTCCGTCGCTCATTCTGGCGAGATACAAGACTATTACAAGTAAATGCAACAGAAGTTGTTTTCAGAAACTTTTCAGAAGTAGAGTCAAAGAAACTCGGAGTTCGGCCTCCCGTTTCAGCAGCCACCCAGCTGTAGTCACGAACTTTAAGTTGGGAAGCTCGTCGAATTGTTTGGTCGGTCTTGTGCTTTGAAACTTCAGAGAATCCCCATGCAGCCTCATTTTCTCTCTGCTGCGCGATTGTTGTGCATGATGCGTCCGCGAACCGCCGCGCGGCGCACCTCATCCGATTAATCGGGTGAGGCATGCATGCATGGTGAGGCTAACACCCGGAGGGCCCCGGCAATTCAATTAGATCCGCGCGGCGCGGGC
>JAHBMJ010001191.1:2745-7745 GCA_018398765.1 Chromera velia | reverse complement strand
ATTATTCCCTTTCAGTCCTCACTCTTTTCTCCTTCCCACCTCTTCCTTGCAGGAGCCAGCGGGTTTCATTCTCACTCGACAGACCCTCACGTGCCCCCTTCCGGCCAGTATCACTGGAACCCAACCGAAATGTCCCCTCTCAACTGCCCTCCACAGTCTCCTTGGTCCCCTTACCCAGGGTCCATCAACGCCTACCCAGGAGGCCAGCCTGGGTGGGGGGCATCCGGGGGCCATCCTCCGTATTGCTCTCCTCCCAGCGTTCCCCCCTACGGTTCCCCTGCTGCGTTTGCGCCTCCTCCGAGAAACTACGGGGGGGGGCATTGGGGGGGTACGTGGGGTCCTCCCGGGATACACAGCAGCAAGACCTTCAGAGTCCTCCATCCCTCACCTGCAGTTTCACCTCCCTGGAGAGAGGAGGTGGTAGTGGAAGTCCACCAAGGTGGGGGTGTGAATAGTGTTGGGGCCACAGGAATGACAGACAGGGAGCAGAAAGGAAGAGGAAGCGGCAGGACAGTGGGAATTCAGGCGATGCCCCCACAGGACGCTGGGACACAGTGCGACGACCTCCCTGTCCCACCCAATCCCTATACCGGAATGCCGCTTCCTGCAGCTCACAACAATTTTGGGGGGTCACCCCTTCCCATGCCTGCTGGCTCACCCCTGATGTGCAACGCCGCCTCGGCAGCGTCCCTCGGCTCTCCTTATTTCTCCCCGCATCCCCACGCAGCTACAGCACTCAGCCTCGGAGGGCTAGTCCGCAACGGATGGAACACGTGTGTCTCAGACCCTCTGGGTTCCCAGCGTTTGCTCTCACAGCCAGCTCCCCTCTTCCCTTATTCCCATTCCGCGCCCCCCTTCGGCTTTTCTGCTGCCGACCCAGTTGGATCCCCCACAGCACTCGCAGCTCGGCACCAGGGCGCGGGTCTGGTGCAGGGTGTGGCTGAGCTTTTGAACCGTCTCCAGAGGGAGATGAAGGAGGATCGACAGGGCGGGAAGAGAAAAGAGGAAACACAGGAGACGGGAGCGGGTGATAGTGGAAAGGTGGAGGGGAGGAGAAGGTCCAGTGGGGGGGGACCCATGTTTCCTCATCAGGAAGACGCACCTCCTGTGTCAACAGGAGTCGAGCAGAGGTCCTCCTCGGAGGAGGGGGGCGGCTGGGGGAACTTTGCAGGTGTAGATGAAGATCGGGACGGAGAGATGGACTCCGTTGTTGAAGAGGGCCTCCGAGAGGAGGGAGATGGGGATGGAGGGTGGTCTTCTGCTTTTGCATCTGAGAATGGAGAAGCGCAGGGGGAAAAAGGACGCGGAGGCAAAGCAGAGAGGGTGTCTATCGATAGTGGGGAGGAGTCAATAGGACTCTCTGAAATGTTCCACGATGACGGTGCAGATCCAATCAGAGGAGACAGCGGTGCAGCAAAAAGAATGTCCCAGCAGTCGGCAGCAACTCAGTCAGCAGGAAAACGGCACAGTGTCGCATCCCAATCTGTTCACAATGACTCCCCACCCCCTCAGCCCCATGCTCGCCTGCTGTCCCAAGATTGTGCCTCTGAGCGTGGAGGTCACAAAGAAGCTGCGGCAGCAGATTCCTCGTCTGCTGCTGAACGAGACTTGCTTGTACAGCTCCTTCGACGTCTTGCCGAGGGAAACTTCGGTAAGGGAATTGAGGAAAGAGGGGGTAAGCAGGGAGGGATACGAGAAAGTGCCCAGAAAAGTCCAGTGGAAGAAGATCTGCGCGCAGTCGCTGCGTCTCTTGCCGGAGTCCTGTCCTCCTCAGCGCCCCCCCCACACAGCCAGGCTCTTCCCGTTTCCGGGGCCTCTTTTGGATTCCATGGGAGGTCCTCCCATGCTCCCGTCTCCAGCGTGCGTGCGGCCACACAGGGTGGGGGGATCCTTGGAGAGAGAGAGATGAGGAGTCGCCCCCCCCGAAGCAGACTGATGGAGGCCCTGAGCATGCAGGGGTGGGAGGAGGGGATCAAACAACAGGTCCGGAAGGAAGGAAGGAATGAAGGAGGAAGGAAAGAGCAGAGAAGAAGAGGGATTCTCATTGGAAAGACTGAACTCGTGCAGGGGCGATCAAAGAACAGGCAGCAAGGAGAAATGGTGCATCCTGTTTTGTAGGGCGATATAAAAGAAGTGTGTTTTTGCTTTTGGGATGTGCAGGTCGAGAAGTAAAAAAGGTAGAAGAAAGCGAGAAGGAAAAATACATAGGGAGAGAAAGAGAGGAACATATCACAGTGACGCTGAGTAGCCAAGACCTCCCGACCCTTAACACATGCATTCAGAAACGTGTCCGTTAATCTGTGTGTGCGCGTAAACGTGAATGTGTGCGTGCGCATGCGCACGCAAGAGCACGCAAGAGAGAGAGAGAGAGAGAGAGAGAGAGATTCATACGAAAAAGGTTTGTGTGTATTTTCGGTGCAGCTGGAGGCGATGCGTTCTTCCCTTCTCCGACAGCGGCTCCTTTCAGAAGAGCGGCAGCGATCTGAGCAGCAGCGGGGTTTGATGATGAAAGAGAAGGACAGCAGACACAAGAGAGACAAACCCCACACCCGACAGAAGAAACAGAGTGGCGGCAAGGGACGGGGGGGCAGAGGAGGCTCCTGCAGCATCACTTCAATGCAAGACGACACCTATGCAACCACACAGGGCCTAAGGGAGGTCAGCTTTTCCACTCTTTGCCCTTTTCTGATAAACAGCTTGAATTGCTCCGCCTTCTTGTTTCGATTTTGCGTCTTCTCGCTCTTCCAATTTGCTTCGTCTTTCTGTCTGTCTCTCTCTCCCGCCTGCTTGCCTTTCTGTCTGTCTGTCTGTCTATCCGTCTGTGTGTCTGTCTTTCCTTCTTTCCTTCTTTTTATCTATTTTGTACATGAAGAAAAGAAGGCAGAAGAAGAAACATCTAGCTTGTCTGTTTGTCTGTCTGTCTGCCTGTCTGTCTGTCTGTCTGTCTGTATATCCTTGTGTGCCAACCTGTCCGACTCTCTACATGTTTTGATTCTCTACTGTATTCCTCCTGCCGTCTTGACCACTTACTCTTACTCTCTCTCTCTCTCTCTCTCTCTGCGCGCGCAAAAATGTGTGTGTCTGTGTGTGTGTGTGTGTGTGCGTGTGAGAGAGAGAGAGAGAGAGCGTGTGAAGTATGTGTCTTTAACGTCTGCATGGGCAGAAGTCCGTGCATGGTGGGAGTCTGGGGCGTCCTTCCTTGCTTTATTTTCATCTTGTCGTGACTTTCTCCTGGCTGTCTCTGTCTGCTCTCTCCAACTACTGCGTGCAGCAAATCGACCAGTGCCTCCGCATCAAAAATATATCTTCTTCCGGGGCTTTTTCATAGACGACGCACTGCCTAAATTGATTAGCGGAAGTTGCCGCTAAAGTACTACCTCAAGTACTACACGTCAATACAGATATGCAAGAGTCATTTAAAGACTAGACGTGAGACGTGAAAAAAAAAGTGAGATGCATGCATGGTTCCTTTACTAGTTCCTTTAATTCTTTAATAATGTGTTAAGTGATTCAGAATTAATTAAGGTTTCTGACTAGGTTTTTAAAATAAGTTTAGAACTATGTAGAACCGGCGGTATTAAACTAGGTTTATTGAAATAAAATAAGATGTTTTCATTTGATTTTTCTGAATTTTTCAACTATCTGTTTGATTTGAGCTTCAATTCTACTTCAAATCTAGCTTCAAATCAAATCAAAAATAGTCACTAGGATAGTCAATAACTAGGCTACCAACTAGGATACCAATTAAATCACTAGTTAAATCCTAGGTTAAATCACTATATCATTCTATAGAGATCTAGGGTAGTCACTCAAAAAAAAAAAAGTGAAAAGACTTTTAGTTTTTTTTTTTTTAGAAGACAAACGTGTGAAACTTTTTCTGAAAGACAATTCGTGACCTAGTTTGTGACAATCTAAAGTCCGTCTAGCACTCCTATGCAGTGGTACTGTGAATAACGACCCTAATGATATTTTATATTCAGTCTAGCAAATTCAGGTCATAACAGTAACAACCCGTGGCCGGGGCATCTAGCGGGGCGCGGACTCAAGGAAGCAAAGACACAGCCCACGGGGACCAACTTCAACAAATTTGTTCACATTCCAGAGCTGAAGTCGTAGAAGAAAGATTGAACGCTAGGTAACTAGCTAGATAAAAGTTTATGTTGAGTCATAAAAAAAAAAAATCAAAAATTCAAAACCCTTTTTTTTTTTTTTGAGTGCATGCCCTAGATAGAGATCATGCCTATAGTGAAAGACCTAGCAAAAACATGACAGAATGTAGTAGTATAGCTAAGTGTGCCTTAAAGCTTAGAAGTTATAAGCCTAGCTATAGGCATATAACTAGTTTAATACAAGGTTCTATAATACTAGTACTAGTACTAGTAGTCTATATAGAATCATAGTATGATTCACAGACTAGTTCACAAATTAACAACATTTTTAAAAAAAAAAATTGAATTGTTTGTATGATGTGCACCTTCAGCTAGAACTTCAATAGCTTCTTTTAAAAAAATTATGATAATAAGAAAATTGTGTATCGAATATATGTTTATTGAATGGATAAAGGTGTATACACATGCTATATTTTTGTCGACCTGCTTGTCTGCTAGCTTGTCTACCTAGTTATCTGCCACTCTGCAGTTCTGTCTATCTGTATGTTTGCGCACGTGCCTGTCTTACCCTGTCTACCTGTTGATCTATATGCCTAGCTATATGCAGTGGTGTTGGCTTGCTTCCGCCGGCGTCTGTATCTGTCTGTCTAGGCTGCGCAGCTGCCTGCGTGTCTCCGTCTCAGTGTGTCTCTCTGCCTTTTCTCCTATCTGTTTGCTTGTCTGCCTTTCTTTGAAAATGTGTATGATCGCGGTGACAGTCGATGCCCTTCTTTTGAATAATTTTTCTTTATCGCATATGACCAGGTTCGTGCGGTCATGCGATTATTTCTTCCGTCTGCTTGTCCAGCTGGGATGACGAAAGCCCTGTTTAGTGCCGCCTCCCCCCCCCCC
>JAHBMJ010001190.1:14350-33631 GCA_018398765.1 Chromera velia | reverse complement strand
AGGGCGCAAACTAAGCGATCCTTTTGTAATTGATTCTTTGTATACAAACAAGAAGGGAAAAAAAAGGGGGGGCAAGCGCATGAAAGGAAAGGAAGAAAAGAAGGTTGAGAAAATGAGGGGCAGATTAATGGGGGGGGTCTCTTTGAAGTTGTTCTCTGCCGTCAAAGGGTAGCCTTTGCCAAGGAGACAAACTTTTAGAAAGTTTTTGCCCTGCCTCTCCCCTCTTTTCGTTGTTCTCCAAGTTCTACTCTACCGCCGCTTAAGAAATAAGCCGCAGTAAAAGTGATTAATGAGCAGTGTTCCTAGATTCAGAACAGATGGGACGAACCGGAACCTTTTGACAGACTAGGCTAGATCCGCCCCTCATACACGGGGACGCGGCATGCATAACAAAAACCTCAATCAATAATGCCTGATATAATGCAACGAGTTGTCAAGGCTAGCTAGTACACGTCGATCTGAGAGGAGATAGAACCTCAAACTCACCAGAAGGAAAATAAAAACAGCGCCAGTTCCCCCGGCAAAGAAAGCAAGAGCTCGAGCGTATGCATAGAGGCATGCAAAAGAAAAAAGACGTCGATCAAAGATGGAGAGCAAGACGGGCCTCTCCAAATTTACCCACCACGCTTACTAGCAGAACGAGACGGCCATGCCCGAAGAAGAGAGACGGCTGAGGTTCATTCCAACGTCCGCTCTCCCAATGGCATGTGAAGAATCCAGCTATTTTGTTTGAAATACCGTGCCACCTGATCTGGAAACATCAGCAGTGAACACTTTTGAAACAGATCCACAGTCCCACAATGTGCAGAGATAAATATGCAGTGTACGTTACGTCGATCTAGTCGATTACGTCGATCATCTTTGAGCTCAATGTGCATAGAGGTGCAACCACATCCTTCAGCTGCATCTGCGTGCATCAAAATTGGCTTCTTTGATTTAATCGATATCGATCCGCGCGATTTTAAATTCCGGTGCTCTCCGCCGCCGCCTTAATTGCATGCATAACAGGCGCATGCGTTGACACACGAAACACGCACGCCACATGGTCAAACACAATATATTTTTTTCTCTCACCAATTTAAAAACAGGAAATCGTACTGTTTGATCGCTTAAAACTCTTTGTTTTAAGCTTTTAAATATTGTTTACTGCCTAAAAAAGCTTGAGAGGTATGGTTATTTTGGAGACCGTTTTACTGTTGGAGACCGTTCGGGATAGATTTGTCTTAGCTTTTCACGGCGCTAGCGCCGCAGTTCTAGACCGAAACTATTTTAGGTGAGCGAGCAAGCGTACCTACCACAGTACCAGGGGGGGTTGGGGCTCACTTGCTTTGATACAACTGCGGCAGCGGGGTTGGTGAGGTCCTGCGCGATCACTTTGGAAGCGGTGATTGCTCAACTAGCTGGACAGTCGTTTCTAGGCCCCGCGGTCTCCGTCTAGGACCACTGGCAAGCTTTTCTCTCACTTCCTTGGCTGGTTGCATGTAAAGATGCCTTCGAGAGGGCTCAGCGGGTGACGAAAAACATCAAGCTCAAGGCAGACCATCCCCTTCGTAAGCCGCGGAACAATCAATCGCAGCGTTAGTGGTCCCACAGGGACTAATACGTTCAGTAGAAGGTCGGGGACACCCTGAATCGCACGTGCCGTACATGGTTTTTTTACCGTATACCGGTAGAAGAGCGTGTTTGGCTGCATTCATGCTCTAGTAATGGAGCGTCGAGCTGGTTGAGCGCCATCCCGTCCTCAGGCTGGCTTCGTTTCCCCCCTGTTGTCTACCGTGTGGCTCTTTGTATCAGGCTGGGCCTATCGATCCCTGAGATACGGAGGGCGGGGGTTTGTGCATGTGGGGCCGCGCTGGATATTCGGGGCCACTATGCTCAGAAGTGCCCAAATGGAGGGGGGGTGGTATGGAGGTATGAACAGGTAAAGGGTGCCTTCATGGAGATTCTTCGGGGTCTCCGTCATACTTATGTCTTAGAGGAGACCACTTTTAGGCATTTGGGGGTCACTACAGACAGCCGCCTCCCTGATTATCACCACAAGCAAGTAGACATCTTCGTCTCTCTTTCAACAGGTGATACGATGGTTGCTGATGTGTCTATTACTTTTCTTATTTCTTCTGATGCCGCCCCCCTGCGTACATGAGCAAAAACTGCAGGGGCAGCAGCCAGGATGAGGAGTGAGGAGAAGATACGGAAGTATGCAGCAGCTGTACATTCGGTAGGGCTTCGTTTCATCCCTCTTGTTTTCGAGTCGTTTGGTCGCCCTAACAAGGAAACGGTCTCCTTTGTCAAGGAATTTGTTTCTGTTGCAATGAATCGGGCGGGTGTGGTGTCAGAGGGGGGCATAAACACTGTGCAGTTTTATCTGACTGATCAGTATTAGAAGATCTTAGGCTGCATACTGCAAAGGTATGTGGCGATCAATATCTTGACCTTTGCTTTCCATGACAGAGGTCAGCGTGGCCCTTTCCAGCCGGCATCTCTTCTGGGGTGGGAGCAATCCACACAGCTCTCCCACGATCGGGAGGTGTTTGTGCGGGGAGGGGCTGGGTAGACAGCATAGGCATCTACGTCATGAGAGTGTTTTTTTTTTTAATGGTTCGTTTCGTTTTTGCATGCATGTGGTAGTCAACTTCGATTCTGATAGTATATGGTTTTTTTTATTGGTTTTATGCATTAGCATGTTCGTTGATGATCCGTGGGGCCTTTTTTATACGTGTTTGAGAGCTCATTCGGTTTTTTAGATCTCTTTGTATTTCATATGAGGAGTCTGCTCCATGTTTTCTCTTCATGTTGAAAGCTTCTCACGTTCTTGTGGACAATGACGGGAGTTTGAGCTTGAGCTTTATGCTCGTCTATACGTCCTGTTTTATACTCAATTTGGCATTGTCTTTCCTGGTTCACTTTTGTATATGTGCTGTTCTTTAGTATGTACTGTTCTTTGGCATTTCTTCATCATGTGTCGTCGTGTAACGCCATGCTTCCGCTTGAGCATGCCACCGCGGAGTTCATTTTTCCGTATTTTGCTGATCGAGTCAAACTGACTGTACTGACAATTGAAACTTTTATACTGGAAAGTGACTTTGCAAAATTTAGTTTTTAAAACATTAAAATAGATAGTTTAACCTTTAAACTAATTGATTTTCATAATTTATTTAAGACTATTTAAGCTTAGTAAGATGTTTAAAAAATGAAGCAAAAAAATGTATATATAGAGTATATATTTTTTCAAAACCATAAATTGTCTGGTACCTATCATCGTAAATTAACGCTAAGACAAAAACATAATAAGAAATGTATCTGAATGGCTCTGAATCGATCTGATTAAAACATTTCTTTTTATGATCATAACTGTTTTGTTTTCAATTCATATGAGGCACTGCTCAATGGCGGGCGTGTCAGGGGTAGGGGGGGGAGGAGGGGGGCATCTCAGTATATATCAAACATACACACCCGTGAACGCCACCTGCAGAAATACGTGCACACAAACAGAAAGTCAATCAAATCGCCAGAATACATATAAAAGCATGCATGCAAACACAACCTGTATCTTTAATTTGCATCAGAATGATACATGAAAGTAGGAAGACCCAAATTGGGAAAGCAATCGGACGGGCAGGAAGGCTGAAATCGGGAAGGCAATCAGGCGGGCAGGAAGGTTGAAATTGGAAGGCAGTCAGGCCGCCAAGAAGACCGAAATTGGAAGGCAGGCATGTTGGCAGAAAGAACGAACTCTGGGAGGCAGTCAGATACACAAGAAAGCCGAACTTGGGAAAGCAGTCAGACCAGCAGGAAGAACAAAATTAGGAAGGCCATCGGGCAACCAGGATGACCGAAATTAGGAAGCGTTAGGAGGAAACTTGGGCAGGAAGGAAGGCCAAAATAAGGAAGGCAATCAGGCAGGCAGGAAAGTCGAAATTAGGAAGGCAACCGAACAGGCAGGAAGGCCGAAATTGCGAAGTCAGTCAGACAGACAGAAAGGCTAAAATTTGGAAAGCATTGAGGCAGACAGAAAGACCGAAATTTAGAGGGCAGTCAGGCAGGCAAAAAGGCCGAAATAGGAAAGCAGTCAGCATGACAGGAATGCAAAACTCTGGAAGGCAGTCAGGCAGGCAAAAACGCCGAAATTGGGAAGGCAATCAGCCAGGCAGGAAGACTAAAATTGGGAGCACGGCGAAGGCCGAATTTAAAAAGGCAATAGGACGGGTGGAAAGGCCAAAATTGGAAAAGCATTTAGCCAGACAGAAAGGCCAAAAGCTAGAGGGCAGTTAAGCAGGCAAGAAGGGCGAAATTTCGGAGGCAGTCAGGCAGGTAAAAAAAAACACAGGCTCGGCACGTAGGGGCGCTGCTCCTTTTTACAGTCTGAAGACTGCGGTCTTAACAAAAATGCAAAGACCTACCTCTAGAGGAGTTGAGGAAGGACTGGGACACAAAACAAGCATCTTCTGGAGAAAACCCACGACCTGCAAAGAGCAGAAGAGGGGGGCAAGGGTGAACAACATACATAAAGGGAGACGGCAGTTTTATGCCTTACCGAGAGCAGACCGGTCAGTTATTCAGAAACCACAATGGCCAGGTTGCAGCCACACAGGAACACTCACAGACATCGTATAAAGCCTTCTGCATGCACTAAAAAGGCTCATCTCTGCAAACAAGATTTTTTCAATTCCCTTATTGGGAGGGGGGGGTGGACCCTCTCGCAAGGGTACGAAACGACCCAATTTAGTACCCCTGGTGGAGGGGGGGGGTCCGACCTGTACCGATCTGCTCTGCAGGTTTGTGTCTAAAATGTGTTTAGGAGTGTTTTCTAGACACATTTTGGACGCAAACCCTAGGGCCTGGCACTTATATTGGGTTACAGGTTTCAACACCTCCTATACATAAGGGTATACCCCCCTATAATGTTACCCTTACTTCAAAAGTGGTCCCAATCGATCAATCTCATCAGGTTATATCTAAAAATATTGAAAACATCTTCTGTTGATTGAGGTTATATGAGAAACTGACGAAAAACGGTGTATCCCTTTCACTTTATAGCCAAACCCCTTGTAACCTTGTAATCTGTAACCTAAAATGACCCTCTTCAAAAGTGATGTAACCTTCGTCTACATGTATTTTAAAGTGTTTTTGAAGTGATTTGAAGAGTTTTTGAAAGTTGACTTTTTGGTTGGTTACAGACCTCAAGACCGCCTGTAACCTTGTAACCTGTAACCTTACAAGGGGAAATATATAATAAGAGGTGTAAGCTCATGTAACCACATAAGCTATACAGTAAAAGTGATTGATTTCGAAGTAACTTAACATGCCGGACCTCCAGCTTGTGTAAAAAGCTCGTCCAAATGTTTTTTGGTTCATTTTTTATATTATTTTTACACTTGTAACCTTATATGAGCCCAAAAGTGCCCCCCCCTAGCGCAAACCTGCAGAGCAGGTCGGACCCCCCCCCTCCACCAAGGGTACCAAATTGGGTTGTTTCGTATCCCTACAAGAGGGTCCAGCTCCCCCTGTTGCTGGTGGAACGACATAAAACAAACTAACCTGATTGAGCGATTCAAACCAGTCTGGCAACCCTTCTAGTTATTGGACAACTCCTTTGCACCGAGGCAACCACTCCCACAAGCAACCAGAGGTGTCCAGCCAACACAGATACCAGAGGGGGACAAAACTCCGGAATCTGTAACCTCTCCAAAAATGAGGTTCTGGAATAACAAGCTGAACACGATTTTGTTGTTGTCAAGCCTTCCAATACAATCCAATGGAACGCTTGACAATGAGATTTTGTGGATACAGGCCCATTCTGTTGACCCGACTTTCTGAATGGAGGAGAACTTTCTGAAGAGCTGACTGAGAATTTTTTAGATCGGCATTTTGATGGGTCAGCGCGCAGCTGGGAAGTGCTTTTTGGCCTTGGTGGCTGGCCGGACCCTGACCCACAATGCGTAGCTTGCCTTCCGGGGCTGTCACATGGTTAGCCGATCTAAAATCGGCTCCTAAAATCGGCTTTCCGTCGAATGTTTCAAGTCGATCAGAGCACGACCTAGTACCACCTCTCTCCCATCACACAGACTTGCTCTCCAACGATGAAAGTAGGCTTTATCGAAAGCCCAGAGGATTGGCTTCTTTGCTTTTTCTTGGGTTTATGATATTCACTCTACTGGTTGCCCTGAGAGGGCAATTTCGATCTCCCATCACGAAGGGCACGGCCCGTCTCCACGCAAAGGGGCCTACGAAGTTGCCCCAGTAAAGCTTCCATTGAATCCCTTCCGTGCGTGCGCTCTAACATTGTTAAGCTCTAGATGAGGAGCTGGAAAGGCTTTCTGGATGAGGGGGCCAGCTTTGGTTGGCCAGAAGGTGAGCCACTTTATGAATTTTTGTATATCTGTGCTGCAGGTCAGACTGAGCCTTTCTCGGAGGACCGTTTGTCGGTGCTTGGGTTTCGTGAGAAAGCATTACGGCTGGTAATCTCGGGTGATCTGAAGTTGTGGGAGTGAGGCGCAGCTCTTGTTTGTATGAGAATTTGGAGGTAGGGCTCCTGGGTGGACTAAGACCCAGTGGCCAGTGCCGGGCCTCACCCAGAAAAAACAAGAACGCTATGATGGCCGGTCATGGGCAAGGCCCTCTGGCTCGAGGCCATGGATCGATTAGGCATTCAAAAGCTAAGCATTTACCTCTTGCACGGTCATAGTGCTCAACATTTGTTTGGTTGAACTGCTTTTTGTGGGCGTCAAATCGGCAAATCTGTTTATGAACATTCATTCTTACCTTTGATGGGGGTTGTCTGCTGTGTGCTCCCTCCTTACATCAGTGTGTGGATTCGGCATATTCCATTAGAAGTAAAAGTTAGCTTGTTTGTGCATTACACTGCGCATTGTCATATGCTTGCAGAGTCTGTAATCACTCCCCGACATATCAACATACTATAACTCTTTCACTTCACCTAGTCACCTCACTCACGTCCAATAATTTCCAACATACACACCACAAACCCATTAAACCTTATCTTTAAAAGTTGTTTATACTTTCATGCAGATAAGAAACAATAAGTAGAATTATTCTAAGTGCTTTAAAGACTTAGTTTTTTATATAAAATTTAGTATGATATATAGAAAATTAAAAGTCACTTTCTACGCGCGTGTCCGCTGGGCGCCTCGGAGGATCGTTTGGAGGAGCACTACCGGTTTTGCTGTTAAGAGTCCTTGCTTCAAGATCAGACTCCCTGAGGTTTTCTCCTTTTTCGTTCGTTAGATTCCTTCCTTCCTTTCTACCAGAACCTTCCTCTAGACCTTCCTTCTTTCCTTTGTGCTTGTTTGACTCGTTTCCTTTCGTCTTCATGATTTCTTTTATGACTTCTGCAAATGGGCCCTTGCATGCGCTTGCATGCCCTTACTATTGAAAGAACTCTTTTCCTTCTTAGCAGATCTTGACCTGTTTGATCGTTCATGCAATCAAGCCAACAGCGATAGATAAATGACAGTGGTAGACCGACGGGGTGTGGATCGGTAGGCTAGAACGGAAGTTGTTTGGTATTTCAGGCGGTGTATGACGCGATCGATGCCTCCTTATATGCGTGCGTGCGTCATCCATCCATGCATGCGTGCTAATCTCAGTATGCACGTTGCATGCATGTATTTTGTATGCATGCATTTGCATTAATACACATCTCTTCAATCGATCGCTGTACATCGCTCGTATGCCTTACGACAGCTCCGTAAGCCTCTCTTTTGCGTGCCAAAAACTGACAATACATGTCGGTATGGTTAAGATTCCTCAGCTGTCTGAAGAGGTTAAAGTGATTCTAGCTCCTATATTACTAGAGCTTCTCCTGGGGCGGCGGTAGCCAAGAACTCAGGGTTTTCACGAGAGGTTTGCAGGGAGTTTTTGGCTGTGTCCATCTCTCTGTCATGTTGCATCTGCAGTTTGAGATTTGAAGCACTTCACAGTGGTATTCTCTCTTTGTTTCCTGTTGCAGCGCGCTGCTGAACCGTCTGAAGACTGTGTTCGCTCGGCCGTTTTGTAACTAAACTTGAGAGCTCTGCCACCCTTTGACTTATCGTCTTCTTTTCATTACCTCGGTCTAGCTCACATTGCGCTTTTTACTTTCTTGAGATGGCTGCTACGACTCCCTCCATCTTGGCCCAGGCTGTCCTCTGGAGGACGGAAGCTTTCCTTGCTGAGCAGGGTTTTGCAGCTTCGGACCCTTTCTGTTCTGGTTCGTTGGTAGAAGCTTTGGAACGTTTTCTTGGATTCCTTCGTCGACGCAGGGATCCGGTTGCCCTGTCTGATTCAGGATGCGTTGGCTCTACAACAGCAGCCAGCTGTCACCGACGTAGGAAGCGTACGAGGAGGGGGAAACGCTTCTCTAAGGCAAAGTGGGAACGGATGAGTTCGGATGAGTGGGATACGGACACGCCGTCTTCAAACGAATGCAGATCTCTTTCTTGGCCGGGCCCCTTGACTGCATCATGTTGCAGTCTTGAGCCCCCTCTTGTGCAGAAAGAGTCCAATGCGCATGAGTATGACCATTGCTCTATGATGAAAACAACTAGACGGTGTCTGACTCAACCGCTTCAAGAGAAGTTTCAAGGTGTGTTTGGGACTTCTTCGGGAGTTTGGGGTGCAGTTTTGCGACAAAGGGATGGTTTGTCGCTTTGTACAGGAGTGGTAAATGGGGTCGGGAAGGGACATGCCTCGGTGGGGCTAGTGAAATCGGGTCTTTCTGTCAATCCTCTTCGAAGCAATCGGTTCACGGACAAGGACTTCGTGACGGAAGGGCGTCGCTTACTTCGTTGTTGCATGTAAGCCTTGGATCATTGTCAATTGATCCAGTAGAAAGGGGGGGCGGGCGCGCGTATCCGCTGGGCGCCTCGGAGGATTGTTTGAGGGAGCACTACCGGTTTTGCTGTTAAGAGTCCTTGCTTCAGGATCAGACTCCCTGAGGTTCTCTCCTTTTTTGTTCGTTAGATTCCTTCTTTTCTTTCTACCAAAACCTTCTTCTAGACCTTCCTTCTTTCCTTCGTGCTTGTTTGACTCGTTTCCTTTCATCTTCATGATTTCTTTTATGACTTCTGCAAATGGGCCCTTGCATGCGCTTGCATGCCCTTACTATTGAAAGAACTCTTTTCCTTCTTAGCAGATCTTGACCTGTTTGATCGTTCATGCAATCAAACCAACAGCGATAGATAAATGACAGTGGCAGACCGATGGGGTGTGGATCGGTAGGCTAGAACGGAAGTTGTTTGGTGTTTCAGGCGGTGTATAACGCGATCGATGCCTCCTTACATGCGTACATGCATCATCCATCCATGCATGTGCGCTGATCTCAGTATGCACGTTGCATGCATGTATTTTGCATGCATGTATTTGCATTAATACACATCTCTTCAATCGATCGCTGTACATCGCTCGTATACCTTACGACAGCTCCGTAAGCCTGTCTTTTGCATGCCGAAAACTGACAATGCATGTCGGTATGGTCAAGATTCCTCAGCTGTCTGAAGAGGTTAAAGTGATTCTAGCTCCTATATTACTAGTACAAAAGTTTTAATTGTCAGTACAGTCAGTTTTCATGCTGTCTAAACCTTCAGAATAACTGCCTGCGCTGACCCCAGGCGGCCCTGACAGGCCGCCTGGGGTCTTATGTATAACCTTCTCCAGGCGGTCCGTAAGGTCCGCCTGCGGCACCCTAGGCAGTCAGAAGGTCTTTCTGCATTCTCTTTATAGTATGAAAAACGTTGAAAAAACTTTTAAAATGCCTTTATTTTAGGATTTAGTATCTGAACGCAACTTTAAAGATTCATTTATCAATCAGTGCAGTCAGTAAGCGGGAAGGCCAAGTATGGAATCAATCAGTAAGTTAATCAATAGATGTACAATGATGTGCAATAATGTGCATCTCCAGTGACAAGAGTAAGAAGAGACAAAAGTTGAAAGCAACCGTCAACTTAATGTGTATCCACTGGTATCTATCGCTGATCGCAACCGCCGAACAAAAAGTTGTTGCCGGTCTGCATGACCTGGTCGGACCTTTGATGCGCGGCATGCATATATAGATTGCGAGGTCGCGTCGGCACGTTCCTCATACGAACCTGGTTGGGCACGTGCACCATGGTTTAAATTGTGACGACAAAGTCGGTGCCTTCGGCACCGACCTTCGCCCCAGGCAACTCTCAACAACTGCCTGGGGCGAAGCTCTATATAAACTTAGGCAAAACCACCTAGGGTCGCCCCAGGCAGGTTTAGACAGCATGGATCGATTGCTGCGGCCCAGTCGTATTGTCAAGCCGCCCCAGGGTTTTTACGGTGACCTGACTTTCTAGCTCCTAGCGTACCTGATTGATTGATTGATTGATTGATGCCAAACCCTAGGTGGAGTTAGAACTCCCGGGCGGTGCATACATGCATGGGTCTGTTCAATTATGCCAGCTGCAAGCTAAGTGGACGACAGTTATTCAAACTTAATCTAATCAATCATTTACTACAATATGGCAAGAAATCATAAAGAGGAGAGAGGGTTGAGAGCGCAAGAGCGATGAGATGAACTTGCGAACCCCCAGATCAGAAAAGAAGGCGGATGCAAAGGGTGAGTCACAATAAGTGAAGCGGTCTGATTGAATTAATGCCAACCACTGCAAAAAGCCTTGTTCGGCAGTCCATCGGGGGCAGACAGAGAGCCAATGAATAAAATCATCTACACACCGGCAGCAGGTTTCATAGGTGCACAGCTTTCTATCAGAGCAACCAACAGACAGCCCACCTTGCCCGCCCATCGGGTTATATGTCAGCATGCGCAAAAAAGAAAAGATCGAGCCCTCCGTAACCGACAGGGCAGAACGGGGAAGGGCAGAGACGGAAGGAACACCGGAGGATGACTTGCTGCACAGGAGGAAGACAAACATATGGCGGGAGGACGGGAAGTCGCGCTGCAGAGGGGTGAGTCTAGCAAGGAGGGGAAAGTGAGAGGAAGATTGCCCATCATCCTCAGAAGCCTTCATGCATTCCTTTGCAACTGTCTGTCTCACCTTGCCCTTGAAGAAAAGTGAGCCGGTGCCTTGTGCCCTACGACCATTTTGCCCGCGTTGGGAAGACAAATCGGGCTCGACCCTCAGCGAGCGGACAGAAATCAAATCAGCCCAATGAAGCAGCCTGTCTATAGATCTTGTGAATTGTTGGCAGCAGCTATTCTTCCAGGCATGCAACATGGCTGCAGGAATAGTGTGTGTTGTGATGGAAAGAGAGTGCCACCAGTCAGCTACACGGGAGCAGAGAAGGGCTTTGCAAGGGAGAAGACCAAGGATGCAAAGAGAGGGCAGGCGGAGGCTGCAAGCAGACAAATGACCACACCAACGGGCAAACCGAAGCTGCAAAGCATCAAGAGCGAGCAGGTCTGCATCCCGCACTGGCAGACATTCAAGGCAGTAGAGCGCTACAGGGGTCTAGCAGGCTCTAAAGACTGTTACCTGCGCGTCAATGCTGAGCGGGCCCATGCTCGCAATCAACCCAATTACCCCTTCCAGAGCCCGCAAAGCAGAAGCAATACGGGACTCAATTGTCTTGTTCAAGCACCCCCCTTCAAAGAAAACACACCCCAGGTATTTGTATTGGGATGTCCATTCAACTTCCCTCCCACTATACATGACTCTACCTGTAGACTGCCCCAGAGCCAAGGCAGACAGACGTAAGATTTTCGTTTTCTTTAAGTTCACAGTCAATTCCCATTCCTTGCAATACTCTTCCAAGGCTGAGAACTTCTTTTGCAGATCTGAGACGGAATGAGCAAGGAAACAGAGATCATCCGCATACCCCAGACTGCCTAAGATGCAGTTGTCAAGGAGGACAGGTTCGGGCTCTCTCTCGGGCTTCTCGACGCTGCCCTCCCTCATTCTGCTGTCTGACCATCCTGCTCCCTCTGCTTCTCTGTCTACGGCCCCCTCGTTCTTGCTAACTGAACACATACGGGGAAGGTCATTGATATAGATAAGAAAGAGAATGGGAGAGAGAGCATCACCTTGCTTTACCCCAGCGCCCTCCTGAAAACGCAAAGAGTCCCCGTCTACCTTTCCCCAGACCTCCCTGTACATTTCACATATCATACACACATCTGCCTCACACACACCTTCTCTTATCAGTTTTTGAATTAGCTTACCTCTCGGTACAGTGTCGAAAGCTTTGGAGAAGTCAACAAAGCCTGCCAGCGGAGCTTTCTTTTTCTTTTTAGAGGAGAGAATGGCAGAGACAAGCGCGCCTACCCCTTCTCTCGTACTTACCCCTTGTCTGAAACCTAACTGCCTGATGTCAATTGAGCTCAACTTGAAAGCGCACACGGCTATCCATCAGCAAACCAAAAAGTTTTGCGAAAGGGTTAACAACGTGAATAGGCCTCCATTCATTGGGAGAGGGAGAGGCAGGGCCTTTAGGGACAGGGCAGATACGCAGCACATTCCAGGAGGGAGGCCAGCAAGCAAAGATATGCATACAATTAAACAAAACAAAAAGTAAAAAACGAGAGAACGCCGAGTGCGCAAAACAAAGGTTAAGCTGAGCAGGGGAGATTCCTTCAAGGCCGGAAGCTTTCTTTCTATTCATTTTCTTTAGAGCAGAGGAGATTTGATGGAAAGAGAAGGGCAAAATACAAGGGTGGAAAGGAGGAGGGGCAGGTGGGAGGGCGGAAGGGAGAGGCTCTTCATTCTTGTCCTCAAACACCCCCGCCCAATGATTCGAGAACTCACGTAGAGAAGGACGGGAAGCTCCCCCAGCTGAAGCAGCTTTTTTCTTTCTCCTCCAGATAGCAAGCGGGTCTTTTAACAACTCTTCTTGTACCCTCTGGGCTTGTGCTCTCTCCCACATAACTCTCTTTCTTTTGAACAGAGTACGACGGACCCGGAGAAGCCTCTACAGTCTATCAAACTCTATTCCCCTTCCATTCCCATCTCTCACTAGCTTCCATCTCTCATATGCTTCTCTAACCTTTTTTTGTAAAGCTTTACATTCCGAATCAAACCATGCCTCTCTCTTTGATCGTCTATCTTCTGGGCCAGGCCCCTTGTCCCCTGTCTGCTTGATCGGCCCTACCAGCACACGCGACCATTCCTCAACTAACCTGTGCAGACACGCACAAACGTCACCGCCCTCCGAAGTCAGCCCTGGTTGGGGATGCGGGGACACTGGGGGAGGCGGAAGAGCAGGCGGCTCCTCGAATGGTTCGATCTGCTCATGATAAGCCCACAAGCCAGGCCATCGATCCTCAGCAAACGATCTCACCGCTGCTGCAAGCGGCACGATTTCTTTATCAGAGACCGGGGCTGTGCGGTTTGAACAGAAAAGGGGAGGACAATCAGAGAGGTTTTGGTGGGATGGGAGAGCATCTTCGGATTCGGGTTCGGCCGAGGGAGGGGAGAAGGAGAAGGAAACGGTCGTATGGTTGGGGGAGGCAATACCATCAAAGTCAACCTCCCAATCAGAAACCCTCTATATGGTAGATGGATCAGTAAGTACGTAGTCAATGAGGGAAGTGTGCGTAGACATGCTGCTCTGTCTGGAATAGTGGGTGCACTCACCAGGAAAAACAAAGGACTCTCCCCCTGCTTTTCCCGCCAGTCCATTCACAAGAACAAGATTCGTATCACTACAAATCTGAATAAAGTCCCTCCCACTGCGGTCAACGTCTTTGCTGCACTGAGACGTGTGGACAAACGAGGGTCTATCAGGCTCCTCCGAGCCCTCATCATTTTCTCCCCTCCCATCAGTCCCCCCAGAATCCCTCGGCGGGAGGAGGAGGTCTGCACGGGACCACAAAAGATTTTCGGGGACAAGGCTGCCTGAGTGCGCATTGAAATCCCCCATTACCACCCTGTCTGCCTTAAGAGGGACCCCCCCAAATACATCCTTCAAGAGGTTAGGGACCCTACTGTCCCTGTGATCGGACCAGGACCCGGGAAGGTAAAGACCGAATACATGCACCCTGCGCCCACCCACAGTAATCTTCACTTCAACTAGACTTGGTCCCACAAGGGAGATTTCGGGTTTCAGCTCGCTCTATTGTTCCTCTTTTACAAGCACACAAACACCCCCACTCCTGCCGTCCTTATCATGGGCTGCTCTACGCGTACTTAGTTGCTGCCGGTACCACTCACGGTGTCTGAAGTTTTTGCCTTTCCACCCCCCACAAGAGATGTCCCTCGTTACGTCCATTACTTCTGTGAAGATGGCTAGGTCGGGATCTTTCTCGGCCAGCTAACGGGAAAGGGAACCGTTGTCTTCTTTACTTCTCACCCCATTCACATTCAACAACGAAAAACGGACCGAGGCATCCCTCACTCTAGCCGCGGCTGCCATCTCTTTCTTTTTCTCTTTCCGCCACTCTTTCCAAAACTCCCTTCGCAGCTCTTCGCAGTGATTTAAGTTTGCTGCCGGCTCCCATTTGTGAGAGAAATTCCCGCCCCAGTCAACCAGGTATTCTCTTTCCCCCCCTTCCCCGTTCGTGCGAGTACGAAGCACCCGCACGATCTCCCACTCCGGCTCTGGGCTGGCAGGCTCCCCCGCTTCACCCGGCTGCTGTGACGTGCCATGCTTACGGTTGCCTCCCCCACGCTTTTTCCCTTTCCCCCTGCGACGCTTCCTAACGAACCTCTCCTTCGAAACAAAAAACACATCAGATATAAAAGACAGAACAGGCAAGCCGTCACCGGAAGGAGAAGGTGCCTGACTGTAAAGGGAAGGCGAACATGAAAGAGAATCAACATCAGGGGCATGAAGGGACGGAGAAGAATTAAATAGAGGAGAAGAACAGTCTGACTTGCCTGCAAGGGCATTAAGCTCGCCGCCGCTCACATATCCTTCGTCCGTTGCGCACTCCGACAGAACATCAAAACGATTGCTATGAAAGACAGAGGGAGGGGGAGAGACAGGGGCCGAGTGCCCTTTTCTACGTAGATCGAATTTCACGTCACACTATTTCAATGAATCAAGAAAGACATCGCAAGGTGCGGTGCCCGGGGGAGAACACAACTCATTGACAGAGATAGAAGACAACCAGGCATGCAAATCACACAACTCCTTTCTGAGAGCCTCCCTTTCTTCCAGGAGACCTAACAATTTTTTTTTCAGCCATGGAAGTCCAGTCGGTTCGGAGGGGGAAGGAGGACTCCCGAACTTCATCCGTATTTTATACTGGGCAGTGAGCTCTGTGATGATGTTTTAGCCTATCTCTGACCGTTTGCCGCCCTGCGGTGACAGCCGTGCCTCTTAGGGTGCAAGTCGAGGCCCGGTAGTAGACCGCGGGGTGGCCCAAAATATAAATCCCATCCTATTCTATATAAGCCGGTTAAGGCGTTTTGAGAACAAGACTCTTAAGTCAGGCAATAAAAAGAAAAACTGTACATATATTATAACACTCAGATGGTAAGACAGTCTGAGCACACTGTTACCTTCACAAAAATTCAGAGTCGAGTGAGCAGATTCGACCTCCCTAAACCTAACTACCACTTAAAAGTTGAAACCGCATTTTTGGATAAGCTTGAAAGTCTGCGCCGCAGGTGCAGATCATTTATGGTGTCTTGAAAGCGATAGTGCGGCAACCGACAAGCGATAGTGCGGCAACCGACAGAAGGAAACAACCATGCGTCATTTAATTTATTGTGACGTGCCCTTATGCAGTAAAAAAAGTTTTATTTTTTTGTTTATTCTAACCATTCACTTTTTAAATAAATCTAATTGACTTAGAGTCGATTAGTTTTCTCACTTAAAAGATGTAAGAGATGTCTTTTAAGTAGACGACTAAATTCACTTTTAATTTAAATTTAGTCTTTTAAGCATATATTTTGCTCTCACATTTTCAAAATGCTTAAAATTGACTTTTGAGGATGGGGCCTAGCTTGTAGATTAGTTAGCACCCTAGTCCTATGAAGCTTGCATACAGCTTAAATTTCATTATGAAACCGAAATAAAACGGAAACTTCAATTGTTTCTTATTTCTTTATCAGCAAAGGACAATGTGCTTCAAGACTTAGCAGCTACTGTTATATCCCTTTGAAGTAACATTTCTGGAATATAACTCTTCACTCTATTTGCGGTCACGTATGCCTGACGAGCTCCCTTCCAGAATCCTTTTTCTGGCTATGCATAGGGACGAAACCGGTTGTAAAACTTGACTGTTCTTCAGAGTGAAACTTCTAGTTGAGATAGGTGTCTGCGCATTATCTTTATCCCAGCCTTTCGGGCGCACCGCGGCGTTTACACACAAACGCCGCGGTGTCTAGAAACGCTGATGGGCCCTGGCCGTCATCACAAAGTTGGCCCGGAAAGCGTAGCTGAGGGGCACTTACAAAGAGTTAAGGAGACTGCGTATACATCGAGCGCGAATCTCGGATTAAAAAACTGACGCACGCAGTCTGATGGCCCCGGAAATATCGCTAAGAGGGCACTTAACACAACTGCATGCAGTCACCGTTGCTCCGGAGTCCAAAGTTAATTTCGCTTTCCGGGCCATTCGCACGCAGTGCGTCATGGCCCCGGAAAGCGATGACACAAACTCAGCCGTATACATGCATGCAGCACGGAACTCACTGAGTGAGGCAGGAAAACCTACGTTAGAAGTGACCCTACATACTCAGATGGATCTTGTTTGATGTGTGTGTCTCTTTGCAGTGACTTGCACATGGGGGAACGTGCACCGACTGAAAGTTGGTGGTTTCCCCTCCAAAGTAGGAGCAGGAGCAGGAGCACATGCAGGCGATCATTCTAGTTGCCCAACGACAGGGCTTGGAGTCAGATGTGGCGTTTCAGTGGCCTGTGGACCCGGAGACAGCACCCTCCTCTGATGTTCGCTTCTCTTGGGATGTCTACGGCATTAACTCCAGATACTTTGCAAAACTAAATTTTCCGCATCCACAGTTGTGTAACTCCTCCTTTGAGTTTGAAATCGATGCCGGTCAGTGCCGTCTCCGAAAAGAAATCAGAAATTCGGTACGTTTCCATTACGTGAGGGGCCTGCATGATTACATTGAATCTCCCTCTGCCGCTTGCAGTTGATCGTAAGAGGGACAGTCTCCTAAAGGATCGGTCTGCAGTCTCCCATCATCACCTACGCTTTGTGGATTACCCTGTTGCCCTCTATCGGTAAGCAGCAACGGTGGCATAGCTTGACAGAGAGGCCCTCGCTCCTCTCACGTGCTTGCCGTATCCGCCTCCCCTTTTACTGCACGTCTGTGCACACAAAAGCGAGAAGAGGCATGACATTGTGCCGTGCGATGACTGACCTGAAGTCATGTCTTGGAAGTGTATGTTTTGTCCAACAGAAGTGAATGTGTGTCGGTCATTTCGTGCGTGCGTCGAAGAATATGCGTGTTGGCATCGATCGATCGAATTTCTTTCCTGACCGCCCCCGCACTGCATGCAGGGATGAGAGCGCGTCGGGGGACTCTTCCCCAGGGAGAGACAAGGAGGGGGTGACGGAGGAGACGGCGTTGCTGAGGGGAAAGGGGATTGACGGGTTCTCGGTAGTCAGGTAAGAGGGGGGTGGTGCGGGTTATGACTGGGGAGTGAGGTATTTGTTGTTTTTATTTGAAGACTGAGTGACGGACTCTCAGTCGTTTGTTGATTGGAGGGAGCGAGCCGTTTATTGAGAGCACTGTTTTCTTTTTTCCATGTGGCTTGCAGGTTTACTTTGGTGTTTCTCTTTGATTCCAGATCAGACGTCGACACGGATGTCTTCGCTCAGGTGGGCAACGGGGGAGGGGGGGGGCTCTCTGTACATGGGAGAGCTTCGTGTCCTCTATTTTCCGTTTGTGTGCACTGTGCGTGCGGTGGGTAAAGAAAAGAGGAGGGACGATAGGTTCCCTTCGCCTTTTGTACTCGATAGCTTTCTAGGAACTTGCTTCACTCTTCCGTGACTGCTTTCTTGTGACGTCGGACGGAACGACACTTCGTTGTTCTCCTGTTCAATTTGTGATCAATGACTCGTGTGAGAGATTCAGATATTATTGCTTTGCGCTTCTTCTTCATGCCAGAATGATTCCCTCATTCTTGCAAGACATCCCCGCCCCCTTTGGGGATTGTTTTGGTTCTTCCATCGTCTAGTTGGTTGCTTTGTGATGAGACTGCATGATGAGCCTGTGTTTCACAGCTCTTCTACGGCCTGTCTTTGTGCACTCTTGGTTCCTCCTTACCCGCCGAACTCTTTCTCTCTCTTCTCGCTTCACCTCATCCTGGTCTTCGCCTGATCCTTGCAGATAGGCGAGGTGATTGCGAAGAGCTTCATCAGGGAGGAGAAGAGAAATGAATTCGTCAGCAGAGAGGTACGTGAGTAGGTCAGGCAGTCAGTGTGAGGGGGGGGGCCTCTTCAGACTCTCTCTCGATCGTGTATCAGGCAGGAATCTCAGAGTCGTTCAGAGAAGCCACCGAGAAAGAAAGTGAATCTAGGTACACGGAGACAAAACCGATCATCAGATTTTCCTTCCACTCTTCTCCCCTATCCATTGCCCCCCCCATCTTCATGTGTGTCAGCATCCGCCTCCGTGTCTGTGCATATCAATTTCACATCCATTCCCATTTTCTTTCTTTGTTGATGCATTTATTTGCAGATCAACAAGATCGCGCAGATCATGCAGGAGGTCGCACGGAGTTGCCAGACACGCTCGTCGGACTCTGTTGGAGGTTCCCCCTCCTTCCTTGCATCGACGCCCGCAAAGACAGCAGCAGCAGCAGCCGCAGCAGCAGAAGGCAAAGACAAGGAGAGCAAACCCCAAAGCCAAACATCACCGGACACCTCCACCCCCCCCACACTGTCTTCCCAGTCCCAGGGAGCCATACAGTCTGTACAGAAAGAACAGTCGGCAGGAGAGAAAATAGGAGAAGGGGGGCAGGAAATTCAAGCACGCAGTCAATCCCAGTCGAGTCAATCAGGGGGCGGAGGAGGAGGGGCCACGAATGTCTCCGTCTCCTCCCTTCCCCCCCTCCCCCCCCTGTCCTCTTCCCAGTCACCTTCTTCATCTCCTTCCTTCCCTTCCGCAGTTGCTCAGACTGCTGGAGTTGCAGGTGAGAGACTGAGGGTCTCACAGTGCTTCTGTCGTGTTGGATGATGACCTTTGCCTGTGACGAGTGCAAATTGGTTTTCTTTGTCTGTTTTGCTTTCTTTGCTCTTTTTCCTTCCACCAAACTCCTTTGAATTGAACTTGTGTTCTCATCTTTCACATGGCCAGGAAGGGTGCGGAAAGGGAAGAAAAGGGCAAAGTAAGTGCGAACTTTTGTCCGTTCTTGCTTTTTTTGTTCCCCCCTCCCCCCCCCCCC
>JAHBMJ010001190.1:5000-14256 GCA_018398765.1 Chromera velia | reverse complement strand
CCCCCCCCCCCCCGTTTCTTCCTTCCTTTGTCTCGCGTCCTCCCTTCTGTACCAAGGAGACAGCAAGAGCAGCTTGAACGGGCTCCGGCTCACTGTAAGCGTGTCCCCACGGGGTTGTGAGGTTACCCCAGCTGCTTCGAGCTGGCCTCAGCAATCAGCTCCCTCCCCCTTCCTTTCCCTCTGTCCCCTGCTTGCTTTGCCTTGCAGCTGTTGTGCCTCTCCGAGTGACGGAGAACGGCCCAGGTCCCAACGCCTCTCCTCCTCAGGCACCTGCACAGGCACAGGGGGGTGCCCAGGGGTCTAGGCAGGTTCCCCCCCCCCCTCCGCCTGTGGGGGAGGGACTGCAGAGACTTAGCTCGGAATGCCGCAGTTCTGTGGACGGAGGCAACCTGCCCATGTTCGAGGGGGGCAAGGGAGCGATCCACCACTTGATGACGCGGGTGACTGAGGAGACGGAGATCGGGGAGGCTCTGCGGAATGCATTTGAAGATCTGAAGAAGGGGAGAGCAGTGCGCTTCGCTGTGGGTGAAGGACAGGCATCCCGGATCTGCCCCTTTCCCCATCCGCAAGTAGGTCAAGGAAAAGAAGCAGGAGGGCTGAAGCAAGGAAGAAAAGATGGATTTGACCATTTCCATTTTGACGAAAAGAGAAGAAAAGTCTATCCCGGTCAAGGAAAGAGCACGTGTGCGTTCTTCATTTCCAATCCGGTTTGCCTATCAAGGAAGAGGTAGAGAAGGATGGTAAGTAAGATTCAAGGTTCTTCATGCGGCAAGGTAACTCTTTCCTTCCCTCTCACTTTTGGTTTTCTTCTTCTGCAGATGTTACGCGACGGGGGGGTGATCAGAGGGGACCACGCCCTGCTGCCTTTGGAGGATCCAGACTGCCTCAGGCTCATTCAAGAACTTCCAAAAAAGACAAGGGGAATGTTCAGAAAAGTCTTGAAGAAGGCAGGGCCCGAGAAGAGTCTTGAAGTCAGTCAAGCAGACCAACAGCCGTTGATGCAAAAGGAGTGATCCTTCCCTCACTTTGGCCATTCAGGAAAGGAGAGGTGCGATAAGCTTACGAAAACTTATTCCCTCTCTTACTCCTTTGCTATGTCCTTCCCTTTTTTGATATCGTTCAAATTGAGTCTTGTTTCTTCTCCACTCAGACTCTCTCTCTGCGTCTCATTTCTCCCCCCTGCCCTCCATTTCTTCTTGCAGCGTCTTGTACAGGAGTTGAAGATTCCCTTCCCGTCTCTCTGCAAGCTCTGCGCCTTTCTCATTTACTGGAGAGCTGCCCGTCTCTGCCCCCTCGTCCTTCCCTCCGACTCCTTCGTGCCCAATTCAAAAAAACTTCCCGTGCACGCGCCCCAACCAGCAGCAGCCTCGGCACTCAAGAAGACTGAAGAACCCCGCCATCACCACCCAAATAGACACGTAGTAGGGCTATCTCATAGAGAACCTCTACCGTTGTTCGACCCCGCACATCCCCATGAAGGCTCTTCCCGTGCATTAGGGGGGGTGCTCAGTGGGCATGCCAGGGTCTCCTCGGCCCCCTCGGGCCCCGGCGATCCTCGTTGGGGGCCCCCGGGCCCCGGTAGTCGTGTGGGGGGTGGGCGTACATCTCTCGTCAGTCTGGGTACCCTCCCTGCTCATGCTCATCAAATTCGTCCCTCTAGTCCCACCCCTTTCGGATACCTTGGTGACGTGCATCATCATCATCATCATCATGATCATTTGCAGATGGAGGATGAGGGGGAGGGCAAAGACGTAGATGAGGGGGAGGAGAAAAAGAGAGAATCTATCTTTCCGGGGCCTTTTGGGTCCTCAGAGAGTCCCGCACAGTCTGCCCCTCCTATCCTGAGGGGGGGGCATATAGACTATGAGAGTCAGGTGTATGGGGGGACCCCGTGTGTGGAGTGGTCTGCATTTCACGACTCGACAAAGAAAGAGTGGATGATCTGGTGCGATGAGTTCGACGACAAATTTGCAGACGAGGCAAACACTTCTCTGCCCGAGATGCTTGCCCTCTTTTGTCAGGTCGGTCCGTCAGGGTGAACAGCTAGGTCGCAAGATTGCATTAGTATCATTTCTCGCCCATCTGTGTCGTCATCCATCAAGACGGCCAACGGGAAAAGTGTTTTCACTGATAATCTGGCTGAAGGGGAGTAGAAGTCAGTAAGCCATCTATATTTTTTTCTTTTTCGTTGCGTAATCCTTTTGCATTTTCAATTTGGCAAAGAGAGGACAAAGAAAGACAGACAATCGATGAAGAGGTTTTGATGCATAATTAAATGCAGCGATGGAATTTTTTGATTTTTTCTTTGGCATGGAATGGCTTTTTCTTGCACACCCGGTCCGTTCTATGCCTCTATCTCTCTCCTTTCTTCTCTCCCTGCAGCACCTGACTGTTGGAGAGGCCCTCCTGGCTTTTGTGGCAGAGCACATGCCCCCCCGTATCTCCTCTCCCACTCCAGCCCCCTCCTTTCAACGCACCCACTTCCATGGAGGATTCTATGAGGGTCCGGGCAGTATGTGGTCCCGGGGGAAAGCGGGAAGGTCGATGGACCTAGGCCTAGGTTTGGGTCTAGGTCCTGGAGACAGAACGGGGGGCCATGCGCCTCTAAAGCCCCTCGTCCCCCCTCCCCTCGATATGCGGCCTCGAAATTCGTGGAGGGGAACTCTGAAGGGACTGCATAATGCACTTCCTGTGTCATTGGGAGGAGGGGGGGGACAGGTGCCTAGGGTGGGGCTCTCCCCACCTCCCCCTCCACCTCCTCCTGCAGGCTTCTCTGTCGAGGCTGAGAGGGCCTCTGTGGAGTGGGCAGTGGAGTCTCTGAAGGCAGCATTCTGGGGGATGTTCAAATGGTCTGTCTGACTGCCTCTCTCTCTTTCTTTCACTTTGTCACTTTGTGTCTGCGCGTGTGCGTGGAAGCGTTTTTGTCGGCCAATGAATCGTTTCCGAGCACTCTGGCTGACTCTCCTTAACCCCCCCTCCCTGATCCTCCCAATCGATTTGATTAGATGCAAGCAACTCGAGGATCTCTCAACCATTCCCTGATTGAACCTTTGTAGACTCGGCATACTACTCGTCTCGTTCGGAGTCTTCAATCTCTTCCTTCCTCTCTGTTCCTCTAGCCGTTTGGTTGTCTATCTTTTTCTGGGTCCGACAGAGAGTCCGTTTCACTGAGACGTTCTGTCCGCCTCTGTACCTGCCTGCAGGATGTATGCGAAGGAATTTATTGTCCCTGTCAGCAAGCGCTTCCTGTTTGCCCCCGAACCTGCACTCCTTTCGGGTGCCGGGGGGACGTTTCCGTTCTCCACTTCCTTCTCCGTCTTCTCACAAGGAGCGCAGGGAATCACAGAGACCGAAAGGGAACGAAGCGGGGACAGGGCGAGACTGGCATCTCCCACGACCTGCCGGCCTTCCAGCAGCAGAGCCCCCCATCCTACATGCACCCCCGCATGCCTCCCTGTACCCTCCTTCCCTAACGCCGCTGTTGCACCCGCCTCGCCCATGTCGTCTCCTGCAGCGACCCAGCGGGCCCCTGGGGCTCTTGACGGTGTTGTTTCTGCGAGCTCAGGCAGTCTCCTGTCCCCCCCTCCTGTCGGTCCTGTGGCTGGGGGGGGTGGGGCGCAGTCGGAGTGGAGGCCTTCTTCGGGTCGGAGGGCAGTTTTGGAGGTGGTCAGAAGTCTTCGGTCGGAGGTGACTGGGTTGTCTTCAGAAAGTTTTAGCGACATGGATGTCTTGTCTCTTTATTCCCACGTTTTGAGGGCACGTGGCATGACTAGTGGAGATCTGAGGGGGGCAGGGGGAGAGGCGTTGTCTCGGAGTGAAAGTGAAAGTAGGGAGGGGAGGGAAAGGGGGGGGAGGGTAATAAGAGGAGGCGAAAGGGAGAAGGACAAGGAGAGGTTGAGTTCCTCCTCGTTTCCTCCAACAATTTCATGGAACGAGGGGATTCGGGAAGATCTTGAATTCCTCGTTCGGTTTGTGCAGAAACACGCAAAGTCAGTCAGTTGGGCGGATTTTTGCTCTTACGTCCGTCTCCTTTTCTTCCTCTTCCTCTTGCGCTTTGCTTCACTTTCTCCCGCTTTTTCCTTGCTTACTTCCCGCTTCTCTTACTGTGATGGGTCTCTTCAATTGTCCTTCCCTTCCCACCGGATCTACTTGGCTCCTCATTTCTTTATTCCTTATCTGCTTAGTTGCTTGCCGCCGGAGTAATCCTGCGGTCGTTCGTTCTCTTTCGCTTTCCTTCACGCTGTTAATTTCTGCTTTGTGTCACCTGCAGGAAAGCGGTGAGCGAACACCATTTCCGTTCTGAGTACTGGCCTCCAGTTGAGAAGGCGAATCTGTACCGCTCCGCCGAACCCCTGCACAGCAATGGGGGCCATACAGACGGCATCGACACTCGGCCTGTGTCAAGACTGGGTACCCGAACGATAGCCTCAGAGGAAGGAGAGGGAGCTGCTGAGTTAGTCCCTGTCTTCGCCCCCTTTGCCGTGTTAGAGTCTCAACCGACCACAGATTCGATGCGGGGTTGCCGTATGACGTTGCAGATTGCTGCGTCGTCCCCGGGACTGGAGAATGACGTGGGAGGGGGGCTGAATGAGAAGGAGAAGGAAAGGGAAGTGTTGGAGTTGACATCCAGCCGTCCCAAGCTGAAAGGCGGGGGAGGTGTGGATATGTTTTTGAAAGAAGCAGATCCTAGTCGCAGCCCACACCCCCACCCTCAAAACGGCCCCCTCGAGCCGAATGGGAGGCCCCCCACGAACATAGGAGGCAGCAGTTGTTGTAATGTTTTCTGGACAGTACACCCTGAGGTGTTCGCACGCGAGGCGGGAGAAGGGAAAGATGAGGATGTCGGTTTGATTCCTTCGTTGGTTGAAAAGGGAGACGGGAAGGGGGAACAGAAGAGGGGAGACCAAAAACAGAAAGAGGGAGAAGAAGAAGGAGAGTCTGAAGAGGAGGAGGAAGAAGAGGAAGAGGATGATGATGAGGTTCGAGAGGATTCGGTAGGAGGTGCCTCTGCCTTCTCTCGATGGCTCGAGAAGGAAGATCTCAGATGGTGTCGTTTGATGACACAGCAGCAGCAGCAGACAGAAAGAGAAAGAGAAAGGGAACCGCAGCAAAGATACACTACATCAGCAACAGAATTATCGTCTTCCTGGATGATGACTAGTACCCAACAGAAACGCCCCCCATCCGAACCACTGGATGGAGACGGCCATGTTCCCTTCAACGCCAGGGAGAGACCGCCCCCCCCATTGCCCTATGATGCCCCCACCTCTTCTCGTCCCCAAAGTGCTTATTCGGATGCAGCCCGACCTTCGCATTCCGCAGCGAGTGGACCCCCCATCCCCCCTGCGGATGCCGTGAGATATGTCCGTCTGATCAAGCGGTACGCCCAGATCTGCCGTCTTCAGGAGATGCGAAAACAGAAAGACAGAGAGCGGGGGGGGAGAGAAAAGGAGAAACCACCGCGGGGGGGAGGACCAACGGGTTCCTCCCCAACGTCCCCTGGGGGACGGAACGGGGGCGATACAGCACAATTAGGGGCAGTGGGGCATCTGCACGGACCTCCCTGGTCAGATCTGCAACAACGGCAACAGCAAGCTCATACAGGTGGAGTCGATGCTGACACAGCATCTCGTTGGGAGACTTCGATAGTTCCTTACTTCACGTGCGATTGGAAGGCTGCAGAGTCAAAAGTAATGGACAGGAACTGGAGGGCGTATGCCGGGTTTGTGTCTGGGAACTTGTGACTCATAATTTAAGTTCGGCTTTGCGACGTACAGATGTACAGAGTACTACAGACTGTATCTAGTCCTTCTTTCAATATAAATCATATGACTTGGACGTTTTATTCAAAGTTATTTTATTGCAATTCAGACTAATTCTATAATTATAAATTATATAATAAGCTACGAAGTTGTAGGCATGTTTACTAGGATATATAGTTTGAATCTGCTCTTTGATCTCATAATTCTCCTTAAAGCTATAAGACTCGATCATTTGCATAGCTCATTGCTTGATTTCAAATTGCTCTAGGACTTGCTTAGTAATTTGGTGGTATCCTAGAGCACTGTTGTCGTTTTGTCTTATAGAGGTCGCCCCCCTAAATGGCAGGGGGGGTTTGCCTCACTCCTGAGGCTCAGAGTCTCAGACCACACCCCGTGGCCCGCCTGGTTTCCCAGGCCACGATCAACTAACAACTGTTCTGAACCTTGCATGTTTTGTACCGCTGACTGAGAGGGAACCATTCCAAAGATAATACTAATAACATCAGACGATAGGGCATTTTGACTTTGTATGCGCGCTTCCTGCAGTGCATCCTTCTTTCTACTTTGCTCTCTCCTCCCGCTGTTATTTCCCTTCCCTTTTCCATTGCTTCCAGAATCCTCTTGTATTCTTCTTTTTTTTTTTTGTCTCCTCCCCTTTTCTTTATGATTACTCCCTAGATTACTTCATGCCTTTATGCTAGAACAGTCTTATCCAGTGAACTCCTCGGTGCGTACCTTCCTGGGCTCTCTTTAAAGACTCTTCTGTGGAATGCTGCCTTCCCGAGAAACTTATCTATCGCGGGATGCCCTTCATTCATCAGAAAAGCAAACAGAGCATCCGTCTGAGAGGCTCTCCTCTCCCTTTCTCTCTACAGATTTCTCTTGTTCTCTTTTCTCTCTTCTCGTTCCAGTCTTTTTACAACACTTCATATATTCTTGCTCTCTCTTGGTCATACACTGGGCATTCTGTCAACATATGGATCTCATCCTCCAGCACCTCTATATTGATCCATCCTTTACAGAACGGGCACAGTCTCTTCTCCAATGGCATGCTCTGTTATCCTCTCTATGGCACCTTCTCCTTTGTTGCTGCCAGCGTTCTGTCTCCCACTCAGAGTCGGGCCACTCTGTAAGCCGCTCTTCTCTTATGAACCTCCTTGAACCTAACTGCCACTTTAAAAAATATGATCAAGATGATCTCTCTCTGCGGCATTATTTTTTAAGAGACCGTTCAGGCCTGCGGCGTAAATATTCAAAACACCGTCCAGATATGCGGCTCTGGGTTTTAAAACACGGTAAACGATCCGCGCCTGCGGTGTAGACTTTCAAGTTTATCTAAAAATGCGGCTTCAACTTTCAAGTGGTAGTTAGGTTCAGGGAGGTCCTCTTATATTGTGCTCTTGTCGTTATTTTTCCATAACAAAATGGCGCCCTTCCCAGCTTTTCTTTCTCTATTCTTATTCCTTCTCTTGGTGTATCTTTTGATGTTTTCTCAAACAAAGAGAAGTGAAGTCTGTTTCCATTTGCTTTTGTTCTATGTATGTCTGCCATGTAAACTTGGAGTCCTCTGCATTTTTCTCTCTCCTTACATGAAACCTGACCTATATATGAAACTTTGCTCTGCTACTAGCTATACCTTATAAAACCGTGGGTTCAATTCGGAGGCCTCACAAATTTAGTGCGCTTCAATGAAATTTATTAGCGAATTTGCTTGTAAAATTTAGAGGAATTAGGCCTAGAATTGGGTAACTTTTAGTTATAGATTTTTTCCCAAATTTGTTGTAAAACCTAGTGTAAAACTATAGTTGTAAAATAATTTAAAGAATAATACTAGAATCTGCTCGAGGCTAGGCTTGATGTACTCATCTAGATTTCATTACTAAATGTATAATTAATAAATTTGAACTTTGAACTCAGGCCTACTGGCTTAGACTCATGCTCACTAGCAGGTTTATATTTCTTGCTAAGTTAATTTCTAGCTAGGTTTTTCACTAGGTTTCTCACAATATAGAAAGAAGTAGAAAGAGTTGAGAGCTTGAACTATACCAGTGCTTCATATATATCATATTGTATACTATTACTTCAACTTGAGATTCAGGCTAAGAACCTAGCTCAAAACTATATTTTGCTTGAGATGACATTGTAGCTTCCTCCCGGAAACAACTTTTTTTTTGTATATAAAGTGATTCGTTTTCTTTGAAAGAGGAACTTTTCACCCATCCTTGTCACTCGGTGTCTCTCTGCCCTTTTATCTATGTATACATCAATACAAAAAAAAGGCTCTTTTATCCAGAGGCATCCAGGTTCCGCCCGTCTGCTTCTCGGCAATCGTCTGCAAATACATACACAAAAAGTATCATGAAGTTGCTCTAGAATGAATGAAAGCAAAACCAAAGAGTTTCTCTCTCTGCTCTTCTGCCAAAAAACTCTATCCTCAAATCTTCTTTTTCTGAAGCATGCACACACACATGCATATACACATACACACATACACACACAGAAAACGAAGACGCGAAGAAGAGATAGAGAAAGCCTTAGAATGAGAAAGAGAGTGAAGGGGAGAAGGAATGACAGGGAGAAAGAAACAGAGAGATGGACACATGCATCCATATAATGTATCTAGATGCCGCTCCAGCATTCGGTCTACCTATCAGAATATACACACATGCACCTGCCTACTCACCCACCGGCAGGCAGGCAAACAGGCATGCAGACACAGAGACCCTAAGCATAAAAATCAGCCCTAAATTCAAGAAAACGACTTTCTGAGATATTCTTACTAGAAGTACGGGCACAGGCCCCCTGTCCTCCACAGTGGTCCATTTGGTGCCACCGTTCTGCAATCAAGCAGAAAAGAACTTTAAGGAAAAGAGTGACAATGATACCATCCCCTGAGCTTTAATGTTTGCCAGTTTTTGCTAGAGCATACCGACGGATGCAACAGGGATGCATGTATATATGTGAAGCTACTCCCGGTACAGCTAGCACCACTCTACAAAACTAAAAGATTAAAACTATGTATTTTCTGCTCAGAATTGGCCGTCTCGACTGGCCAAATCACCTTGACTTTAAAACTGGTCTCACTTTTGTATATGACTGCGTGTACAGTTCTTATAAAGTGTGTTCAAAGGCTGTTGGAAAAGTGAATAAAGATGCTGAATAGAAAAAGAGACTGCAGGCATGCGTGCACATGTCATACCGAGGCCCCATGCACATGCACAGTAACAAGAGACATGCCGAAGCCTTTCGAGCAAAAACCGGCAAACACTAAAGCTCAAGGGATCCGTATACTTCTTGAGATCTACCAACCAGACTTTTTCAAAATGGTAAGTTACCATTTTAAAAAGTTTATGAGACGCTGTTTTACTTTTTTTCCCTGTTCATGGCAGCTTCCTCTACAAGCTCCTCTCTATATTGTCCTCGATATATGTTTAGCTTCTTTTATTTTCCCTTTGCAATACATTTTAGATGGACGGTCTGTAGATAGCCTCGCT
>JAHBMJ010001190.1:0-2500 GCA_018398765.1 Chromera velia | reverse complement strand
CTTTTGTCCCTCTCTGTACAATTGGAGCAAGAAGACTGCATGTATAGACTATTGACCGCGTGAGAGAAAGCTCCCCAGGGTTGTAGGCTTCTCGTCTAGCTTCTCGATTTGTATCATCTTCTGGGCTTTCATTTTTCTGAAGAATGCAGTCCTCTAAAAATGTGATGTTTGTTCTCTCTGAAAACTTGTAGATAACTCAAACACTGACAAATAAAACATTGTTATGATAGCCCACTGAGCAATCCACAGTGTATGTAGTTTCTAATATTAATATTGGGCACGTTTGAGAGGATGGCAAGAAAGGTTTGCCGGATAGCATTGCAGCGATCTGGATTGGCATCGGAAGAGGTGTGTGTGACTGATGCGGTCAACTCAAGACCGTCACATACATTGGGGCCAGCGTTTGAAAGGAACAAAACAGGCGGTTTAGGAGCTAGTTTAGGAGTACCTGCAGGGGTGGTGTTGTACGAGGTACAAGGGGGGCAGAACAGGGATAAAGAGAAAGAAAGGATAATACCGACGTAGGAGGCGTTGAGTCCTCCACTGGTAGCTTGGCAAGGGATTGTTTTCTGAGGGAAGAGCTGCCTCGCTTCCCATAGGCTCACTTCTTCCCTCTCAAAGAAAAATGTACCTAGAAAAGGCATGTTCTCATGAATCATGAAAAAAAAAGATTTCTAATTGAATATCTATGGAAATAAATAGAAGAATTCACTCTCTTGAAGCCTTGCAACGCCTAATGGTAAGACTTTCATACTCGTTCATACTACCCTACACAGACCTAGAAATTTAGAAACCTCTCTGAACTTAAGTGTTACTTAAAAAAATATAATCTAGATCATCTCTATCGAGAGACTGTCCATCTTTTTTCGAGCATCTTTTTTCGAGAGACTGTTCACCGTCCACACCTGCGGCGTAGATGGTCAAGACACTGTCCAGATATGCGGCTTTGGCTTTCAAGACACCATAAATGATCCGCGCCTGCGACGTAGACTTTCAAACTTATCCAAAAATGTGGCCTGAACTTTCAAGTGGTAGTTAGGTTCAGGGAGGTCAATTTAGACAGGAATTTAGAAGAATTTAGATACGAATCTATAAAAGAATTTAAAAACAAGAATTTAAAGAAATTTAGAAAACTTTGGAGGTCGATTTCTCATGAATTATGATAGATTAGAACTTAATATTAATGGTGCTTATAGAGCTATATTAGGCCTACAACCATTGCTAATATTAAGTTCTAACTCATCATAGTTCATCAGAAATCGACCTCTAAAGTTTAGGCCCCTCCAAGAATACTAATTTAAAGCTCTAAATTCTTTTAGATTCTTTTCTAAACTCCTTTGAATTCCTGTCTAAATTTCTAGGTGTCGCACATATAGAAAAAAAAAAAAAAAGAAAAAAAAAGAGGGGGAGGCTAGGGGGGGGGCCTATTTATTATTATTATTATTATTATTATTATTACATTCCTATTATTATTATTATTTGAACTGCTTCCAAAAGGATAAAAGTAATTTCGGTTCTCATGCCTTGTCCTGTGCTTCTCGATTGATCAGATGTTGCATTCTTGGAGTCAGTTCGTCTAATATTGCATGCACGGTTCTGGTGTGTCAGCACCATTGTATATGCAATCAGACCCGTGACTTCTCGCGAACGATGCGCGTGTAGAAGGTGCATACATTAATTATTCACTTTTTTCGGCGTCCCCACCCGGATCGCACAAAAGTGGAATTTTTTTGTATGCATTCCTTTTGCTCGATTATTTGACTTATCCAGAAGTGAGAGTATGCCGTCATATTACCCAATCTTGGAGATAGTGATTTCAGTAAAGTCCACCATCGGTCCCTTAGCAAACAGTACGTGTATAGCAGGACTGTCTTGGCTGTTGAAAGAGAACTAATCATACTAGAACATTCCTATTGTTCTTTTTCCGGGGCGCAAGTTTGCCGGAACCTCGGAGCTTTATTTACTGTGTCCGTCTTTCCATTGACTGTGAGTAACGTGTAGGTTTGAGCGATGAGTCGAACATTGGCAGACAGGTTCGGGAGGCCGAGGCATCTTGACTTCTCTGTGGTTAGGGGGAGCAAGCCACAGAACGGGGGAGGCCCGACACTGCAGAACGAGTATGTGGTGCGTCCCTACGTAGAGAAGGAAAGGCTGGGGCCGAATGAGCAGAAGATGGAGGTGCAGAATGGACTGGGGGTGGAGCCCTACTACAAGATGGTACTCACGTGGGTGAAGCCCAAGGCAGCAGCAATATTGAAGAGATCGAAGGAGGACCTGCAGAAGGAGGGGGTGTACATCGACGCAATTGAACGGAACAAGTACCTCCGCCTGTTCATGACGTCGGATAGAAGGAAGGAGGGGGGGATAAACGAGATGGGGAGGCCAGGAATGATCGAGCTCAAGGAGGGGTGTGATGCAATTGTCTAAGACCTTCTGCTGCCATGCGACTCCTATGCCGGCTGCAGTGGCCGCAGGGGGGGGGGGGGGGGGGGGGGGGGCG
>JAHBMJ010001189.1:23669-34072 GCA_018398765.1 Chromera velia | reverse complement strand
CGATACACTCCATCCGAGTCCTCCCCCCTCTCTAAAAAGCCTCGCTTGTACTCGAAGTAGGCCTGGAGCTCCTTGCGGAAAGAGGTAAACTTTGAGAGAAGCTGCAAGTGAGTCTTCAAAGAGAAGATAGGCACCGTCTCCTCTCCAGCCTCAGCTCTCACTACTTTGTTTTTCTTAAAGTAAGGATCAAGAACCCTTTCAGAGATAGAAACACTTTCTGTTATTTGGGGAACGGGAATAAATTCAGACAGCCAGCTCTCCACCTGACGAGTGGCATCGTTTGATTGCCGAGAGAAAGCTGTTGTCACGGGAGGCTTCTTTTCAAACTGTCTCACATCGTTGAAAGCACGAATTTGCTCACGAAGACCAATAGAGGACGTCCGAAAGCGTAACCACTGAGTGAGAGCTGTTTCGGCATATGCTCTGTACGGATCCATCGTCTCATGATGGGAGTGAAGAGTGAAGAGTGAAGGTGTGGATCTGAACAGTGTTCGAACGTGGAAACGAACAGTGTTTGGAAGTGCAATATGCTACGCGGAATTGCTCACTGTTCGGATCTGCGCATGCGGAAAAGTGCAATTTTTCCGCGGATCCGAACATGTTCGTTTCCGCCATGGGACCTGGGTACCTTAAACGGAACCCACTGTACTAACTGCTATATGGGCAAAGACAAATGTAAAAACCACGACCCTTCGGCTCTGTCCCCCCAGACTGCTTCCCCCATCTCCTCCGTCTAACCGTCTACCAGATGTGCATGCCGGTGTCATGGCTCCAATACTTGTGCTGGCTGCAAGTGTGTATAAAGAATGGTACTCCTTGTGTGGGGTGCTCGAAAGGAGACAAATGTCGAAACCTACATGGTTGGCGGCCCCTTGAGTCCCCAATAAAGAACACGAGCTGTGAGGGAAACAATGGAAAGACTAAACGGGGGAAGGTGACAAAAAAAGGGCAGAGAAAGAAGGGAAAAGGACAAGGTCTTTCTTCGTCCTCATCTTCTTCTTCTTTTTCTTGAAGTTCTTCATCGGCATGTATATCTGCTTCTGCTTCTGCTTCAGCTTGCCTAGCCAGTAGGGGTGTTGTGTTGAAAGAATTGATTTCTGTAAGATCAATAGCGGGGCTCAGAATTGCCATGCTCAACGTGAAAGGTCTCTTAGACAGCGTAGAGAGTGATGGCAGTCTGTTTGCCTGGCTTGAGGAGTTTGATGTGGTAATTTTGACAGAAACACAGTCCCCCACGCGCCCTCTTGAATACCTTCTTCATTCAGGCAAGAATTTCTCCCATCGAGAATGGGTTAGACAGCACCTTGGAGGAGGAGGAAGTGGTAGAGGCAGGAAGGAAGCATTAGAACAGGACAAGGATACCGAAGGGGTCGCTATCGTAATTTGGAAATCATTGAGAGGCCGACTAAGGCCTGAGATCAAACTGGTCGGCCCATCCATGCTGCGTGCATCATTGTATGTTGGTGGATTCGATGCACACAGCAAGTCCTCTATTCTGCATGTGTTTGGAGTATATATGTGCTACACGGACGGTCTACTGGGAGAGGGGAGGCAGGCGGGGATCTAAGCCACTGGGAGCGCCTGATAGATGCATTGTTGGAAGTTCTTCTAGGGGAAAGGAGAATTGTGACTGATGATTTCAACGCTCACATCTCCGATGAGCTGCCAAAAGGAATTACTTGGGATAGGGGGGTACAAGATGAGAATGGAATCATTCAGGAAGAGAATATATCGGGAGTAATCCGTACTTCGTCTTGCAACCGAAAAGTTGATCAGCAGGGCCGTTCTCTTTTAAAACTCTGTGAACTAACGAATCTTCTCCCTTTAAATGGTCTCTGCATTGATGGTTCTGCCCCCGCTTGGAGTGGGGAAGCACGCTCTTTCTCACGTGACTGCACCTTCCTCTAGAAAGGTAGAAGTCACACTCTGATTGATTTTTTTCTCGTTGATCCCCCCCTCCTCCGTGCTTGTACTCACCTCGATGTGAAACAGCCAGCAGAACTGTCTAGGCTCGACCATGCAGCTGTGTCACTTTCTCTGTCCCTTGTTGCTACCCCTTTCATTCCCCCTCAACAGCTAGACAGCAAAGAGAACTCTCTTTTACCTATCTCCCCCCTTCATCGCTCTGTCAGATCCACTCCTGTCTCAGACAAGGAGCTTCTCTCCTCGGCTGCAGCAGCTGGTCAATTGGCTGAACAGCTATGGCCTGGACTTGTAAAAATGGCTTGCGAAGCTGAAAACATTGATCTCTCTTCTTTTCCATCCGCTCCCCCCCCCCCACTGTCTGCTTCCAACTTATGTGAGCAACCGGTGCCCTTGTCTTTCTGTGAACGGGAAAAGTTACTGCTGAAGGAATGGGAAACCACGTTGGCCAGCCCGACAAAAGAAATCAAGCGGAACAACTTGGATGGTCAACAGGGCAGGAAAAAAGTGAGACAAAAGAAAAAGGCCGAATGGTTTGATAATGAATGTAAAGAAGCAGCGACACTTTGGAGGGAAGCAAGGAAGGCGTTGAACAAACTTGGGCAATCATGTAAGAATGAGGGGAGAAGTGGGAGCAGCAGAATGAACGTGGTTGCCTTAAGACAGACAGTTGAGAGGCAGGCCCACAGATGTCAGCAATTACACAACAGGAAAAGAAAGGCATATGAAAAGCTCTGTGCAGAAAAGGTTGCACTCGAGTTGTCCTCTAACCCTTCAAAGGTCTGGTCATTGAGAAGAAAGCTGCAAAGAAGCAATAGAGAGAAAGCCCCTCCTGGTTCCCAGCCTTCAATAAAGGACTTTTTCTGTCACTGGGCTTCCATCTTCGTTGACTCTCCCTCTGGCAGGGAATCTACACAAGAAAGTGCTCCTCCTTTCCCTCCTTCGCAGCCAGCCCCACCCGTTTTTAACTCTTTTTTGCACCCTGGCGTTTTTTTGCAACTGCATACCCACTCTCATCAGGTTCCTTCTGGCATTCACTCTCCCTCTTTGCCCCCACCAATCCCTCCGTCTCACCCTTATTTTTGCATAGAAGAAATAAGGAAAGTCCTCTGGTCCACAAAGGAAGAAAAGGCTGCAGGGTTGTCCGGACTCGCCCCCAACCACCTCTCCCTATGCTTTCAATATTCGCCTCTTTCTTGTGCTTTGTTATTTATCCATTTGAACTAAATTCACTTGACATCCGCTTGGCGAAATGAATGGAATGTAATTAAAATCTGTCCGGTTCCAAAGGGGCCTCCTTCCCCTGACCTTGGTGAATGGCGTCCGATTCATGTTGTCTCACTCTTACTAAAACTCTTTTCTTCACTCCTCTCTGCCCGTCTTACATCGCAAGTGAAGATTAATCATAGGTAGTTGGGTTTTCAGCAAGGGGTAGAAACAAGAGAAGCCATTGGAGCACTTATTGCGCTGATGCAAAAGGTAAAGAAACGAAAGAAGCCCTTGTTAGCATGCTTTGTAGACTTCAGCAAAGCCTTTGACTCCCTGCCCAGGAATGTTTTGTTTGAAGTTTTGCTGAAGCAAGGGGTGAGTGCAGTCAATGTCAAAATGATTCGGACAATGTATACAAATGTATACGGAAGCATCACTGGTAGCCCTTTTATATTCAAGGAAGAGAAAGGGGTGAAACAAGGGGATCCTCTCTCCCCTCTTCTCTTCTTGATTTTCATTAATGATCTGCATAAAAGAGTGAAGGCTTCCGGTCGTGCAGAGGTTCTGCTCGGTGGGGTTAAGTACGATAGCCTTGGTTACGCCGATGACCTTATCCTCATTGCTGAGAGCGTGCATGACCTGCAGGTCAGTTTGAATGAATTGAATTCTTTGTGTAAAGAGAGGGGGCTCACTGTTAATTTAAAAAAGACGAAAATCATGCGTCTGTCCGACTCTTACCCTGCAATTGAAGGCAGGCTTGTGTTTGGGGGAAAAGAAGTCGAGAGAGTGGGGTCATATAAGTATCTGGGTGTTCTTTTGTTCGAAGGGGGAGACTTAAGGGAGGTAATAGAAGAGAGGCTTAGCATAGCAAGTAGATGGATGGGTCATGCAAAGAGCGTGGCACTCTCTTTAGGTCGTCTGCCCCCCGCAGCAAAAATTTTGTGTTTATGCGCTTTCTGGTTGCCTGTTGCTCTATACGCATTTGATTGTCTGCCTATTTGCAAGTCAGACATGGATGTATTATATGTCTTTCAATTGCGCTTTGTCCGTTGGGCTTTAAATCTGTCTCTCTCCTCTTTCCGTGTACCTACTCTGTATGCTGTCGGTCTACTTCCTGCACGTGTACATGTGTCGATGAGACTTGCTGGGTATTTGACTAATTTAAAACATATTGACCTCAAGATGCCCGCGGGTGCCTGGTCAGCTTTAATGAATGGTGATTGTCCTTCCTCTATGATGCACGCACAAAAATTGATTGGGTCGACCGGATTGGAAGAATTTGTGACTGTTAATCCAACCATCAGAAGAAGAAAGAAAGCCACTAAGGTTGGCCGTCTCCTTCTCTTAAGAGCAGTGATCAACCGGGAAGTTGATGAATAGATTGATGGTTGTCTAGAAAGGGCCGCTTCACGGGGGGCGGTTTTGCAGTTTGGCAGAGGAGTCAAACCGAATGTATTTCAAACGTCTTATCCTACTACCCAATGTTTGTCTTTCCTCTTCCTTTCCTCTACTTTTCCTTCATCCCCTTTGTCCTCCCGTTTCGTTTCCCTCCCTCGCGCTGCGATCTGGTCCTTAGGCCCTTTTTCAGCCTTGCTGTATATGTTGCTTGGTGGTCGCCCCCATGCACCGTACAGAGGGCTGGAAGACGCGGTTTGCCCTGTATGCAGGGGCAAAGTAGACGATCTGCTGCACCGACTGACTGAATGCACAGAAACAAGAGCAGATTGAGAGGCTCTGAATGCAATTGTAACCGAAATTGAAGCCAAATTAGATAGAGCCCAAGAAAGAGAGAGAAAGTGGTTGCTATCGAAAGACTCCACCCCTTTAAAACACGCCACGCAAAGCGAATTGTTGGCACGAATGAAGGTTATCCTGGCACTCAGACACTCACCCATACCGGCCCTGCGACTCTTGCGAAACATCTATCTGCACCCTTCATCGTAAGGCCTGCGATTCAATGTATGTAATGGTTACTTACCTCTCTTCCTGTCTCACCTTTTGAATGTTCTTTTTCCATCTCCCAAGTACATCTCCCGTCCCCCCTCTCCACCGGTCTTCCTGTCTGCCTCTACTGCCTAAGAGTCTCTATTGCAGTCGTCGCACTCCTCCCACAGAAGGGAAACGACATCAGCGATTAAGAAAGCATCTTCTAAATGCAAGGTGTTTAGAGTTGCAAGAGTGAAGCCCCCTCCCGTTGTATGATGCAGGTCTGGTAAAGGGGCAATAATTTTAAAGCATTGTCCTAGACTCATGTACTGCATGATGGCCTATAGACAAGAATAATAATAATAATAATAATAATAATAATAATGATGATGATGATGATGGCGCCTCTTCTCCATCTTCTTCCTCTTCTGACGTCCCATCCTCCTCTCCTTCCGAGTCCCCATCCTCTTCTTCTAAGGATAATTTAAAATCATACTCAGTAAGCTGCCCCAGAGCCATCTGAAAACGCCGCTGCCGTATCCAATCTAACAGCCACCCCACCCTACAAAAGTCGCCCATTGTTACACCCCCTTCACCCTGCAAACACCAGACAGACCCAACAAATTTTCCCTGTAGCAAAAGCATATAACCATGCTTCCAACCGCCACCATGGGGCTCGACCGTTGGCGGCACCAAAAACTGCTAAGCGAGATTCCGTTCTTGATTTTCAATAAAATCTCAATGAGCGTCGTCAATTTCAACGTCCACATTGTCACTATCAAGAGAATCGGAATCTGAGTCCTCAGGTTCAAAGGGATTGGGAGGGGGGGCTTTTTTTTTAGCCTCTCTCTAACGCTCAAGTTCAACTTTCACCCAAATCTGTCTGAAGTTGAATGATTCCCCACATTCAAGAGCAAGGCGTACTAAGTCTTGTTTAACTTCCTCCCCCCCCTCATTCTCTTCCCCCTCTCCCTCGCCTTCTTTTTTCTGCTCATTCTCCTGCCTATCCCCTATCCCTTCCTTCTCCTCTCCCACCTCACTTCCCTTCTGCTCAAGCTGTTTTCTGACTGCAGACATCAGAGGGGGGATTTGTCTACCGTCTTTCTGGGAGCACTTTCTCAACAGATCCTCAGAGATGGGCCGAATCACACCCTCATTCCCCTTAGGCTCCTTATCCCATGGCATTCTTCACTGTAAGTCAACACTCCCCGCAAATGGTGATCGAGCCAAATGGCACTCGTCACACGTGCAAGGAGCGCGGAGAAGATCACCAAATCCTCTGCCAGCTGTGAGTCTTCTGCCGTCTCCTTTGCGGAGACGTTGAAGAAGCCTCTCAACAGGCGTCCTGTAATCATTCTCTGCCGACTCGGGCGAAGGTGGTAGTCTTGAATACGACACCAACCGTAGGACTTCCAAAACTACGTGTAATCACGTGAACATTGCTCAACTACTTTGTTGCAGAACCACTGAGCAGCTCCCAATCGGAGATTCGTCTCCATCTCCGTCTGTGGGATACGAGACGAAAAAAAGGAGGAAGAGGAAGAAAAACAAAAAGTGGCCTCCTGCAGCTTCTGTCTCTTGCGCTCTAGAGCACTTGCATATCGGCAATTCGGGTTATAAAGGATCTGAAACGCGGCATCAAGTGCTTCTACCACTTGTTCAAACCCCACCAGAAGCACTCAAAGTGGAAGAGGGGGGGGCCCAGTCAAGACAGACTTTTAAACTGAGTTTGAGTCATTTTTCGATGCAGAAGAAGTCTCTTGGAGGACTACCCGCTGGGACAGGGCAGCGGCTGCAAAAATGAAGTTGAGGTTAAGGGAGGAAGAACTGGTGCTACAGTACTCTGCCAGCAAAATGTGGAAGACAAGAGAGTTCACACCAGACTGAAGAAGAGTCCTGTATTTCCTGCTCAGCAGCGGTACATAGTTCAGTAGACTGTCGCCATCAAGAAAGGAAAAAGCTGGCAAAACCAGATTGTCAGGGACATTGCTGAAAGGGAAGGGTGACAAAGGCTCATCATCCCAGTCAAGGCTAGAGATATCTGAGTCATCCATTCTTATCGACTTGCCGTCTCTTTAACCAAATAAAATTAATCAATCCAGACCAGAATAATACTTATACAATCGGCAAAGGCTCTTTGGAATAGCCAATGCAGTCAACAAATCAATGAATGGTCGCATGCTGTCTAAACCTGCCTGGGGCGCCTCGGGTACCCCAGGCACGCCGCAGGCGGCCCTGGCGGGCCGCCTGGGGCGACCCTAAGTAGTTTTACCTAAGTTTATATAGAGCTACTTGGGGCGAAGCCGCAGGCAGTTGTTGAGAGTTGCCTGGGGCAAAGGTCGGTGCCGAAGGCACCGACCTTGTCGTCACGAACCACGGTGCACGTGCCCGACCGGGTTTGCGCGAGAGACGCGCCGACGTGACCTCGCAATCCATACCTGCATGCCGCACATCAAAGGTCCGACTAGGTTATGCAGACCGGCAGCAACTTTTTGTTTGGTGGTCACAATCAGCGATAGATACTAGTAGATACACATTAAGTTGACGGTTGCTTTCAATTTTCGTCTCTTCTCACTCTTGTTACTGGAGATGCACATCCTTGCACATCATTGCACATCCATTAATTAACTCACTGATTGATTCTGCACTTGGCTTTCCCGCTTAGTACTTACTACACTGATTGATAATTTTGCACTCGGCCTTCCCGTTTGCTGACTGCACTGATTGATAATTCCGTACTTGGCCTTTCCGCTTGCTGCCTGCCCAGCTAACTGTAATACAGCAGAGTAGGTTGCAAGCCTTCGGATTTACAGGCAAGCCTCTCATAAAGAGACAGAAAATGAAGGGGGGTGAGACACCAATTTTGGGAAAGGAGAATACAAGTCCTTGTCATGATCAGGATACCGATATTATCGATGTGGAGTCCAAAGCCCCCGAACAGAAATAGAAGCAGTCCTCCGCGGCTTCCAGGAAGAAAGCGAAGGAACTTGACAACAGCGTACCGAACGACTGGGCTGTGTTCAGCCATATGGTCAATGCCTACGCCACGCCTCTCTCAGTGAGAAGTGGCACGTTTTGCGCTCCCTGAAAATATGAATCAAGCAGAGCAATTCAGAAAGGAGAGGGAGGTGGAGCGTCTGTCTGATGGCATGTCCTTTTCAGCAAATGCGGCAGAAGAAGAATCTGAGAGGGAAGAGGTAGAGGAACGGAGGGAGGTGTTTTATATGGAGGACATAATAGAAGAACAGGCCGTAGCTGAAGAGAACCACCACAGAACATTTAGACAGGCAATCGATGCCTGTGTTCCTCACCACCATGATGAGGCAGAAGATTTCGAGCTTGTCTGGGAGATGCCAATCTAAGTAAACAAAAAGTGACACATGCAACTTTGCATTGTTTATAAACTTATCACAGAGTGGAAATTTACTCTGGAAAATTATTTAGAAAATTTGATTTAATTCCTTTCTATAAAATAATATCTAGAATTACATAAAAATTTTGATTTATTGATTCAATTTGAAGCATTGTAAATGAATCTTTAAAGTTGCGTTCAGATACTAAATCCTGGAATAAAGGTATTTTTAATTTTTTTTAAAGGTTTTTCACACTATAGAGAGAATGCAGAAAGATCCCCTGACTGCCTGGAGTGCCGCAGGCGGTCCTTACGGACCGCCTGGGGAAGGTTATACATAAGACCCCAGGCGGCCTGTCAGGGCCACCTAGGATTACAGGCCGCCTGGGGTCAGCGCAGGCAGTCATTCTGAAAGTTTAGACAGCATGAATGGTCGACGAGGATTCTCTAACAAAAATTGAATTAACCTGCGCCATACCCGCGCCCACTGTGCGGCACACAAGGCATGACGAAGAATGACGAACGATTCCGTCATGCAAACTCAAACTCGATCCGCGCGTGCATGCGCGAACTCCCGGGCCGGCCCGCGGGCGGCCCCCCCCGGCCGCGCGCCCCCGAGCGCCGGCCGATCGACACGCGATGACACGCGGCCCGCAGCCGGCGCGCGCCTGTTGCTTGCTCATGCACCATTTCAATCCATATCACCCGTCACATGAAAGTTTACTTTGTTTCTCTCTCGAGTCTCGACGCATGAACTCCAGCAGCATCAAGAGACAAGGGACGTCCTGAAAGCCAAAAATGAAATTACGTTTCACTGATGCGTCGGGGAATCCCGGATGGAAAGTGTTTCGCAGTGGATCCGTGTCTGAGTGTGGTGCTTCATCCATTTGTCCCTTCTGACGTCTGCTTGGCCCCACGAGGAAAGTTCAGATCCACCAGCAGAAGAATTTGAGCCCATGGGAAACGTCCTTGCTGTTAAGGACGGGCCATGCGGTGAGTTCAATCCCTTCAGCCATCTTCTCTCCTTCTGTTCTTTCCGTCTCCATCCTCCTCCTCTTCCTCTCGAAGCCGCGTCCCCGTTCCCTCCCCGCCACCTTCATTCATCACTTCTGTTTATCCAAGTCCCAATTCTCTCGACCAGTTGTCACTTTTGGATTTCCGTCGCGACCAAGTTCCAGTCAGAGAGAGAAAGAGAGAGAGAGAGATCATCAACACAGTGGCTCTGGATTTCGGGAGGGCGGATGAATATACGTTCGCTCCAGCAAGCTGCTCGAGTCATGTGTATTTTCGTCTGTGCCGTTTGCTTCAGTTCTGTTTGCTGCATGAGGAAGAAGAGAACTCAACTGGCTCACCAGTGGCTGTTGATTTGTGTATGCTGCAATTCCGTTGCACAGATGTGAGAGCACAGGAAGGAGTGCGAGATCATTGTGAATCTTCTGGTCGAAGGGGGCTGCTGGGAGGAAGAGAAAGAAAGGATGAATGGATAACGATGCCGATATCGACACACGCCGCAATTTTGCATAGAGCGAGAGAATGAAGGAAAGAAGAAGGGAACAATGACGGGGTCCAAACTTAGCGTTCCGTAGCAGAGAGGGGGAGGGGACGGGGGAGAGAGGAAGGGGCCGGCACACAGAGAGGCAAACACCCAGTGTCGAAAACGAAAAAGAACCCGAGCCGTCGCCTTCTTCGTAGTGCATCGAGACCTCCGTGCCAAGTCAAGGATACATGCGAGGATGATTTGTCGAGTTTGGTGTGTTTGTTGTCGTTCATTTTCCCTAGCGCGTGTGTGCCTTGTGCAGGCGTCTCGCAACGGCATCAGTACCGGAAGCAGGTGGCGGGGGGGAAGAAGTATCGAGGGCCGCTGGTGGCGAACGCCCCCCACACTCCTGTGGGAGGGAAGGGAATCTTCCTCAATGCGTGCGTCAGTGAGCAAGAGAGTGAGGGTGCCGTCATTCTGGGCCATCGGTGTGTGTGTGGGGGGAAGGGAGGGGCG
>JAHBMJ010001189.1:727-23552 GCA_018398765.1 Chromera velia | reverse complement strand
GGGGGGGGGAGACACACAGAGAGAGTCTTTGAGTGACTGAGTGAATGTGGGAATGCGAAGGTACAAATTGAGGGACCTGTCCCTGAATTCGCAGTGGTTGCATGATTCTCTGGCATCGTTCTTTTCCGCTTTATCCTTTTCGCGTTCCGTCTTCTTGCAGACTCGACACATTCACTCTCTCTCTCTCTCTCTCTCTCTCTCCCCCCCTCTCTCTCTTTCCCTCCTGTCTTGCAGGTCCGGTGGGGCATTTGTTGGGTCTGTGGTGAATGGGCTTGAGTCAGGACTGGGTGTGGAGGGGGACGTCAGCGGGACCGTCTTTGAAGGTGAGTGGGCGGGGGGGCTGGTTGTCTCTGTCCGGAGAAACTTACATCATGCAAAGAGAGGCTGAAGGGTGTAGTTGAGTGAATGAGCTTTGGTGGGTAGGTAGGCTGAGTGGTTCATCTGGAGCTTTCGCCTCACTCACTTGTTCTTTGAGTTTTTCGGGGAGCTGAGGAGACCGAGAGCTGCTCGAGAGGCAGGAATTGATTTGACGTAGGTTTCTATCCAGACAGAAACAGTGTGGGGGCCTAGAGTAGTCTTTGAGTGTTTGCATGTATGTGTTGTCTTTTTCGTGAACATGCCTGGAAGCCCGTCTTCATATGTCAATGCGTCACATTCTTTCCTCTTTGTCTCTGAGTGCCTGCAGGACTTTTCAAAGATGGGAAGAGACACGGCGAGGGCATCGCTGTGAATGTGTGGGGGGAACAGCTGAGCGGCCATTGGGTCAATGGAGTGCCTTCTGGGGAGATGCTGAGGATTCGAGTGTCTGGAGAAAGATTTCTGTCCGTCAGTCAGTCAGTCAATCAGTCAGTCAGGTTTTCTTCTACTTTATGTTGGTTCTCTCAACAGAGTCAAGTCAGCCTGTGGCGCTTTTCTTTGTCCCCCTGGGTGACTTACTATCGCACTGAGAGCTTGAGGAAAGAATGTTCTCTTGCCCTTGTGTCCTTGTACAGCCGCTTGTGTCGAACGAATGCCGTTCCACCTCGAGTCTCTTGTGACAGCAATTGAATCACAAAAACGCTCGATCAGCTCTGGGTTGCCGCACCGTCTTAATTCTTCTTGCGTATGATCCCCCTTCTCCTCTCCCCCTCCTCTCCTGAAAGACAAAAGAATTAAGAGGCCAAGGACGAGAGAGAGCCAAGCATCTGTTTTTGTTATTCTTTCCGTGTCCTCTACCTACTCATGGTTTGACGTGAAGGAGAAACCTCCGAGCCCTTATGTGTGCGCGGTGTCAAAGTAGAAAGGGGATTTGGATTGATTGGATTGATCTGGGGGGATCTGCTCTTTCTGATTTTTGCATCCACACATCCAGACAGAGTAGGTTGTTTTTCTGCAAAAGGAGAAATAGAGAAAAGGAGAAACTTTCTCTATCTGCCTCCCAATTATCCTTCCTCCCTTCTGTCCATGTATTTCCCTTTTTGTGTGTACATGTGCAGAGAGGTGTGGTCTGAAGGGAAGAGGGTCAACAGCACCAAGCTCTCCCCCCACGCCAAGCTGAACATCTTTCTCGGCTCTGCCCCCTCTGCCGCGCTTCCCTCCATGTTGGGGTCGGAGGACCTGCACGCCCTCCCTGTTCAAGTCCAACCTGTCAACATGAACAGCTTCCATCATCACCAACAGCACTACTCAGGAAGGGGGGGGGTTCTGTCGCCTGAGAGGGAGAGAGACAGAGGGGGGGGGCACGATAGAGGAAGAAGGGGGGGGTCGGGAGAACTCGACGGCTCCGATGCGCTGTTGAAGGAAACGTATTTCGGTCTGTTAGTTCGGTCAGATAGGTCATTCTGTGCGAATGGTGACATGGTTTTCCTCACGTTTGCTCTTGTTTTTGTCCGGCCTCACGTGACAACATCCGCACGGGAGCTTCTCTTGCAAGTAGAAAAGTGTCATTGTGCCTGTGTGAGTGAATATTCACATGTGGATGTGTTTTCACTTGTTTGTGTCTATTTCTCTCTTTCTCTTTGCAGGAGACTCGGCTAAACAGTGAATATTCACATTTGGATGTGTACTATTTCTCTCTCTTTTCAGGAGACTCGGCCAAACAGTGAATATTCACATTTGGATGTGTACTATTTCTCTCTCTTTGCAGGAGACTCGGCCAAACAGTGAATATTCACATTTGGATGTGTACTATTTCTCTCTCTTTGCAGGAGACTCGGCCGAACAGTGAATATTCACATTTGGATGTGTACTATTTCTCTCTCTTTGCAGGAGACTCCGCCAAACGCCCCCACGGCACCAGCTTCTCCGGGGTGCGGCCGAATTACTTCGAGGGAGGGGACCCGTTCATGGATGCACCGCCTCGGAGACGGGCGGAGATGGTGGAGGCGAGTTCGTCGGAGGAGGATGAATTGGATGCGCACGAGAATATGATGATGCATGGACACGAGGGCGGAAACGGTCCCGGTTCGTATCGACGGAGGGGCCGGAAGAAGACCAAGGCGGGAGACGGGGAGACGGACAGCTGGGGCGAGGAGAGCGACGGAGAGGGATCATCGGACTGTTTGTCTTCTGAGATCTTTGTGATGCACAGAGGGGGGCAGAGAGGGGCGGGGGGGGAGTTTAGAGATCGACACGGAGAGGAGGAGACGGTGGTGAGACAGCCGGCATGGCAGCGGAAAGAAAGTTCGTCAGGATTATTTGTTCCTCTTTGTCCCTTTCTTTGTGGGTTAGGAGAGGGAGAGACAGAGTTCAGGGCTTCATTCTTCTGCCACGCCGATCACCCTTCTCTGTGCCTCTTGTCTCTTTCTGTCGTTTGTTCCGAATTCTCCAATCCTTTTCCCGTGTCTCTCTTTTGCTATCTCCCTGGGCATCTCCGGGTGATCTTGCAACCACATCTCCTAGACATTTGCAGGTTTAAAGTGAAAAGATTTCGCCAGATGCACATTTCAAACTCCTTTTCTTTCTCTCCGCCTCTCAGTGTCAAAGTGGAACCGACGTGATGTCTGCGAGTGGCTGTGCGAGGTCGGCGTTCCTGAGTTGATAGGCACCTTTCGTGAGAAGGGCCTGAGGGGACGTGACTTGGAGGAGATGACGTTGCTGGGGATGAGGGAGGATCTGGAGATGGAAGATCCCCTGTCGAGGAATAGATTGATGCAGCTGATATGGAACTACAGATACAGGTGGGGGGGGGGAAGGTCGCCATTCTTTTACTTGGTGTTTTGTTTTCCCTCTCCTGTAGATACTGACTGGACTTTTCTATCTGTCCCCCATGTTCTCTTTTGGCTATGCTTGCTGAAAATGGTGCGCGTCAGTCTCTTGTAGGCTTCTGGGCGTCTGCGTTTTTTCTCGTGCCTCTTTGTAAGTCCAATCAAATTGTTTCCCTACACAGATGCAAAAGAAGAAAAAAAAAGAAGACAATAAGACCGTCTCCCTGCAGAGAGGACTCCACAACAGTCACCCGCACTCCCGTCAGGGGGGGGAGCCTTGCCGGGGGTGGCGGCGGGGCAGACGCCCACCTGACCTCGAAGATGGCGCCGACACCGGAGACCCTGAGGGCCCTGGACAGCACCCTCGGGGGCGGGACTCACTCCAAGTTTCCCCTCTCACATGCCCAAGGGGGACATGGCAGCAGTCCCTTGTACGGAATGCGCCTTCCTCCTGTGGGCAGTACTGCAAGGGACAACGGTGGGACACACCCTCATCCTCATCATCATGCTGGAGAGGGGGTGCACCGACAGTCTCTGGCAGTGGAAATGAGCCTGTTACCCGAGTTTGCCAGAACGAGGAAGGAGGCCCTACTGCACTCGGAATTTAGGTCGGTCTGTCTCTCTCCGGGGGGGGGTTCAATTCTACCATTTTTTGTTCTTTTGTGTTTTCTTTCTTGTTTCCTATGTGTGTGTCTTTCCCTCTGTCTGTGGCAAAGGACAAAGTTTGGTCTGTCTTTCTTTTTCTGATTTTCAGACTTCAGGTCGCTGTTTCAGTTTTTACAGAAACACATTGCGGTTACTGAGTCGATCTACTTCTCTCTCACTTTCTTCCTCGGATGGAAGGAGCAGGTGACTGACTCTCAGCTGTCTAGCAGGCAGGAACAAGGGCTTCGTTCAAATGCAATGTTCATATTTTTTTTCGACATCTCTCTCTTTCAATTTGTGTGACAAGCCATGCAATATCGTTCTTTCTTTCATTCTGCAGGAAAGGACGGTTTCAGTCCAAGAACCACTGCTACGGCATTCCGTTTCACGAGCTGAGGCTGGGGTGGCAGTGCGGGCTGTATTTCGACCCCCTCGTTCTCAAAAGACCCGGCCAGGCTCTGTGGAATGGATTTGTGGGGTGGCAGCTGGAGGGGTTGGGGGGCCCCGGCTCAGGAGGGGCAGTTGGGAGTGCAGCGGTCCCCACACGGTTCGGGGCCCGTGGGGGCCCTCTGGAGTTTCGCGTTGCGCGCTCTTCCCAGTCTTGGCTTTTGTCAGCTCACTGCCGCCTGCGGGGGAGGACATTCGAGGGCGAGTGGCACGGCACTAGGGTGGCAGTCAAAGCCTTCCCGTCGTACATCCCGACGTCAAAGATTGAGGACTGGTCAGTTGGTCGGCTGACTGCTGGATGCTTGTGAGATGAGGGTGCTTGAAACGTGAGTTTGCAAAAGACAAACCCAACGTTGGTTGAGGGGTCGACAGAGACAGAGAGAGCATCAGTGACTGATATGCCCCTGAAAGAAACAATCTTGAGACAATTAACGAATGCCAACGAGGGATGGATGTGTGCATGCAGTTTGTGTATCTGAATGCATATGCGACTGCATGACTGATTGAGTAAACATGCATGCAGGCAAAAGTTGATGATGCGTCTGACTGAACTTCGGCACCCTAACTTGTGTCTGTTGCTTGGTGCTGCTGAGTACGACGGTGTGAGTTGGAACGAGGGCCCCGACACGTTCTGCACCCGGTGGAGGCGAGAGGACTTGCAAGAGGAAGAGGAATTGAGGAGAAGCAGGGAGGAGAGTCGTCGCATTGCTGCAAGGAGGGATAGAGAGAGACGAGGAGGAGGGCGCAGGGATCGGTCTATGTCTGCAAACAGACGGCCCGCTAGTAGAAGCCCCCCTAGGCTTCACTCAACTGAGGGTGCCACTTTGAACCCTGTCCATGAGAGGGAAAGCGGCTGTGACGGTTCAGAGGACAGCGATGACTTCTACGACCTACATGGAGACGGGGGGGGACAGGGAGACGGCAACTACCATCCCCCAGGGGATCCTAGGGCAGATGCGCATTTGGCTGTACCACCCACGAGTGTGAAGGTATTGCGGTCCCCTGGGCCTACCGCACAACTCTCTGGGGCTTTGCGAAATCAGGTGGCTGGGCTGGGCATTCCGGAACAGCCTGGGGGGTTTTCGTTCTCTCAGCTGACGCCTGAGGGTGCTGTGAAGAGCCGGCCTGTCGCGTGCGTTGTGTCTGAATTTCTGCCTCTGGGGGATCTGTTCAGGTCAGATGAGAGGAAGGGAGTAGAGAAGGGAAACTTTCCTTAACCACATTCTCTCCCTCCCTCCCTCCTTCCCCCCCCCCCCCCCCCCCCCCTCTCTCTCTCTTATACTCTCACATTGACACACGTACACTCTCTCTGTCTGGGGCAGCTCTCCCTTTTCGTTTTCGTGTTTGCTCGTTTTCCTGTTTTTCTTGTTTATCCTCCTGAGCGCCTTCCAAATTTCTCTGGGCAATCGGCTGCCTCGGTCAACAGAAAACTTTTTCGCCAAATGGCGGACGCACGCATTCATGATTCAACGACTGCATGAGTGACTGCATGCAGCTGGCTTCACGGCACAGAGGGACCCCACGGGAAGGGAGGCAGGAGTGCGTCGGGTCCGGTGTCCATGGAGAGGGCGTTGCAGATTGCCAAGTCAGTCTGTCTGTCTGTCTGTCAGTCTGTGTGCATGTCGGTGTACATGGGAGCAGATAACACTCTTTCAATTGATAAGCCCTCTTTTTCCTTCCTCCTCGCATTCTGCCTACATCTTTCTATGTACGTGTCTCCCTAAACAAATCAATATACGATAATGCAGAGATGTTGCTGTAGCCCTCGCGTACCTCCACTCGCGAGGAGTGCCTCACTTGAACCTGAAACCTCACAACATCCTCCTGGACAGATCGTTCCGAGCTAAGGTCGGTCCGTCAGGCAGACAGGGAGCGGAGAAAAACACACATGCAATGAGAGTCGGGCTTGCGAACGCCCATCCCTCCCTTCCTTTTTCTCATGCTTTCTTTTTGTCTCTTCTTGTGCCGCTGTCACTCCGTCCTTTCCCTTTCCTTCTGACCTCTGTCTGTGCGGCTGTGGACCTTGGGATGCGGCGCTCGCTCTCTCTCTCTCCCTCTCTCTCTCTCTCTGTCTGTGTGTGTGTGTGTGTGTGTGAGAGAGAGAGAGAGAGAGAGAGAGAGATTGAATGTGTTTGCGTGAGTGTGTGCGGATGTCTGGTCTGCACGGTTGCAGGTCGCAGACTTCGCAGGTCCCCTGGTGGAGGAGTGTTTCGTCCCTCGGGCGTCTCCCCGGCGGGGGACGGCGGCTCGCTCTGGGGCTGGGGCTGCGTCGTCTGACGGCAGGGACAGTCGGCTGTTCGCTTCCTCCTTTGCCTCGGAGATTCCAGACGCTGAGTGTCTAGACGTTGACAGAGAGTCGGGGGGGCCGGGGTCTCGTCAGGCGTCTCCCGAGAGGGGGCCCTGGCCTCATAGGGGAGGGAGAGACGGACACCAGCCGCAACAGCAGGCCCAGGCGCAGGGGGGTGTTCGGTCTGCGGAGAGGGAGAGAGAGCGGAAAGCAGCGGCTGAGAGGGTGATTGAAAGAGAGAGGGCGCGTTTAGAGGCGAAAGGCGCAAGGCCACAACTGTTTCCGGACAGGAGCGCCCCTTCAGATGCCCACGCAAGGGTGGCTACTTGGAATGCTGCAAGGACACTCAACTGGACTGCTCCGGAGGTCAGGCAGGCACTGCCAGGCAGGGAGGGATTGTGCTTGCTCTTTGTCGTTTCCTTCCTCCTTTCCATGGTCGCTTTTTCGGCCTTCACGAAAATATGCGATTGTGACTAAAAGCACTGCTTAGTGGAGCAGTTGAGGGTAGAAGCACTGAAGAGACGAAACCAACAAATGGGGCAGCCCGGCTGCTTTTTGAAGGAAGGAAGGAAGGAAGGAAGAAATTCTCGTAGAGTAAGTGAATGGTTGGGAGAATCAGGTTTTCGTGTTTGCTTGGAGGGGCTTAGTGAATGCGTGGCAGCGTGTTGCAGTTATTCAAGGGGAGATGCTGATTCAGATCCGTGGCCCAACACTTGTCCATGCACTCGTTTGAGACATGCCGTGGCCTTCTGTGTTCATGCACTCGTTTGAGACATGCCGTGGCCTTCCTTCTGTGTTCACGCACTCGTTTGAGACATGCCGTGGCCTTGTGTGTTCATGCACTCGTTTGAGACATGTCGTGGCCTTGTGTGTTCATGCACTCGTTTGAGACATGCCGTGGCCTTCCTTCTGTGTTCACGCGCTCGTTTGAGACATGCCGTGGCCTTGTGTGTTCACGCACTCGTTTGAGACATGTCGTGGCCTTGTGTGTTCATGACTCGTTTGAGACATGCCGTGGCCTTCCTTCTGTGTTCATGCACTCGTTTGAGACATGCCGTGGCCTTGTGTGTTCATACAGGCCCTCCGCACAGGATCCCTTCTGTCCGGGTCTCTAGCTGCTGACGTCTACTCTTTCGGCCTAATCTTTTGGGAATTGGTCAGCGGCTGGGGGTGGTTGGGTTCTGTGCGGTTCGGTGTGGGTGCGTTGCGTGGGGCCGGAGGGCGTGTTGTGGAAGTTTTTTGTGTGTCGGGAATGGAAGGAAAGGCGGGTGTGGGTTCTTAACCTCCTCCTCGTTTCTTTCTTTGGTCCTGTTGTGGGGAAAGGTGTGGCCGCTTTTTTTGTGTACGGATGAGTCCGCCCGTTTCACCTCTTCCAGCATTCCTTCCATGTGCTGTTTCCTTCCATCAATTCTTCCATATGGGATTGTGCCTGTGAGGGTGTGGCGGCGCGTACCCGTGTGCATGTATGTATGTACGCGTTTTCCCCTTCGTGTACGTATTAGTCGATCTAGCTGTGTACCTCCCTCAAAGACAATTAATGCTCATATGACTGCAGCTGTCCAATCGAATCCCTTTCGGGGAGATGACAGACATGCAAATCCGGGTGGGTGGATCGGTGCTTTTTCGTTTTTCTCGTTGTTGCTTTTGTCGTTGTCGTTTTTGTCGGATTTCTCTCCCTCTTCCCCAATGAAGTCCGTGAGACACTTCTTTCCTCTGCATCTCTTCCGACCTTTCTCCCTCTATGCGATTGTAGGACGGCCCAGTCAGTTTAGGGATAATTGGTCATTTCTGTTCCCTTCCGATTGAAGGAATCTGCATGGAGAGTTTTTGTCTCAAAGTTTCTTCAGCCCCTGCCTGGTCCCCCCAACATTGTTTGCCTCGATCCGATCGAGGCATTTATTTTGGGGTTCTCTTCTCATTTTCTTCTTCGTCCTCTCTCACTTTTCCCTCCTTGCTCTCTTCGTATGTTTGTTGGCAGATCGCTGTGGGGTTCGGGGGAGACAGACCGCCCGACCTCCAAGGCCGCCTCCCGGGGGTGGGAGCTGCAATGGTCGGTTGGTCGGTTGTTTATATGCCTCTTTCTTTCTTTCTTTCTTTCTTTCTTTGTCTCGGAATGCCGATTCCTGCTTTCCAGCTAACTGGTCCCTTCTGTGCTTATTTCAGTGGTCCCTAACCTTCCCTTCCTCTTTCTCGACGTAGCTTGGGAAGGAGGGGAGAGACTAGGCGGTCTGGACTGATGGATTAGGATTAGGATGGATGGGAGGGAGAGGATGGGAGAGATTCAAAGGGAGGGAAGGGCTGCCTGTACCTTCTGGGAGAGGGGGGGGGCAGTTTGTGAGTGCGTGACTATCTGACTGACTGACTGACTGACTGACTGCCTGTGTGGTCTGTGGGTGAATGCAGAAACTCATCCACGCGTGTCTGGCCCACGATCCGGGCCGCCGTCCCCGCTTTGAGGTGATTGTGGAGTATCTCTGTCGTCTCCAGAAATCGGTCGGTGGGGAGGCGCGTATGTGCATGTGGGCGTGTGTGATTGTGTCCATTGCACTGATTCACAATGGGAGTGGTAGCAATTCTGCAGAGTGGCTCTCTCCTTCCGGCACAGTGGAAAGACAACAGTCGGGAAGGGGAGGGGTTCATGGGTGGGTGCATGTGGGCTCCTTCCCAAAGAAGAAAGAAAACCCACGACTGAGGTGGATGTTCATCTGTTCTTCATTTAATCTATATCTTCGACTTCCTGTCTGAATGCCTGATTGCCCATCTATCTTTGTCTGTTTCCCTTCACTTGACCGCAGGCCTTTTCTGAGGCTGAGAGTGCCCTGTTGACGTTCATGAACGGTGCCATAACTCTGGGCGGGGAGGGGGGGGATAACGATGACGGAGATGCCGCCGGGGTCGTCTCGGCGGAGAGGGCCGAGATGGAGATGGCTGCACACGAGGAGGACGACTTTCAGGACGACAGTGTGCAGGAACACCACATGGGGGGGGCAGGGGCACACCCCGAGGGACACATGTACGCTCACCACCTTCCTCATACGGACAATCACATGAATGTGCATATGAATATGCCACATACGAGACGCCCAAATAACCAAATTTCACACCAGCACCCGCACCCGCACCATCAGAATGTCGGCAGGGGAGGTTTGCCTCTCCAGCAGACACACATCGTGACGAGGGAAGAGGAGGCACCTGTCCGCATGACGGCACGGGACCTCGCAGCAATCGCCTACAGCCACACCCACGCGCACACACAGAGGCACCAGGAGAGACATCCTGTGGAGCAGCCACGAGAAGGAGGCGCGGCTCTGCATTGGGACTCTCAGCAGCAGCCTGTGCATCATTATGAGGCAGGGGCAGGGGCAGGAGGAATGAACTTGAATGGGATGGGCTCGAATGTCGGATCTGGCCGTGCGTCTGCGGGGGGCCAGCAGACTTCTGCACAGCCGCCTGAGGGCTCTTTTCCACCATCATGGGGGCCGACGCAGACACGCACTGTGCAGCAGTCAGCAACTGGCAATCCTTTCCCGTCGCCGCCTCCTCCAAGGCAGGAGCCACAACAGCAGCAGCAGCAGCAGCAGGACAGGGAGAAGGACGATAACTCGTCGAAAGCGCGCGCGTTCACAGTTCCCGACTAGCCTGGAGACTAGCCAGCGTCGGACTAGGCCACAGACTCGGACCGTACGTCTTCCCTTTATTATACATTTAAAGTCCACTCGGTTTCCTAGTAGTAGTGGATCAACAGTCTTGGCATTAATTGATAAGATTACAAGTTTTATACCGTTACTGTAACTAACTGTAACAGATGTTTTTCAATAAGTTAATTGTATATATACATAATATATTGATTGGTTGATTGATTGATTGATTGATTGTATACGTCATTTTCACTTTATGATTCTGGATCACTAAAATTTAGATTGCATAGCCTGGCATGTTTAATACTTCAATCTTAAACGGCTAAACGGCTTATAGTCTTGCTAATTAAGATCTAGCATACTCCCCCGCTCAGCTTAACCTTTGTTTTGCGCACTCGGCGCTCTCTCCTTTTTTACTTTTTGTTTTGTTTAATTGTATGCATATCTTTGCTTGCTGGCCTCCCTCCTAGAATGTGCTGCGTATCTGCCCTGTCCCTAAAGGCCCTGCCTCTCCCTCTCCCAATGAATGGAGGCTTATTCACGTTATTAACCCTTTCGCAAAACTTTTTGGTTTGCTGATGGACGGCCGTGCGCACTCTTAAGTTGAGCTTGACGTCAGGCAGTTAGGTTTCAGACAAGGGGTGGGTACGAAGGAAGGGGTAGGCGCGCTTGTCTCTGCCATTCTCTCCTCTAAAAAGAAAAAGAAAGCTCTGCTGGCAGGCTTTGTTGACTTCTCCAAAGCTTTCGACACTATGCCGAGAGGTAAGCTAATTCAGAAACTGAGAAGAGAAGGTGTGTGTGAGGCAGATGTGTGTATGATATGTGAAATGTACAGGGAGGTCTAGGGAAAGGTAGACGGGGACTCTTTGCGTTTTTGGGAGGGCGCTGGGGTAAAGCAAGGTGATGCTCTCTCTCCCATTCTCTTTCTTATCTATATCAATGACCTTCCCCGTATGTGTTCACTTAGCAAGAACGAGGGGGCCGTAGATAGAGAAGCAGAGGGAGCAGGATGGTCAGACAGCAGAATGAGGGAGGGCAGCGTCGAGGAGCCCGAGAGAGAGCCCGAACCTGTCCTCCTTGACAACTGCATCTTAGGCAGTCTGGGGTATGTGGATGATCTCTGTTTCCTTGCTCATTCCGTCTCAGATCTGCAAAAGAAGTTCTCAGCCTTGGAAGGGTATTGCAAAGAATGGGGATTGACTGTGAACTTAAAGAAAACGAAAATCTTGCGTCTGTCTGCCTTGGCTCTGGGGCAGTCTGCAGGTAGAGTCATGTATGGTGGGAGGGAAGTTGAATGGACATCCCAATACAAATACCTGGGGTATGTTTTCTTTGAAGGGGGGTGCTTGAACAAGATAATTGAGTCCCGTATTGCTTCTGCTTCGCGGGATCTGGGAGGGGTAATTGGGTTTATTACAAGCATGGGCCCGCTTAGCATTGACGCACAGGTAACAGTCTTTAGAGCCTGCTGGACCCCCGTAGCGCTCTATTGCCTTGAATGTCTACCAGTGCAGGATGCAGACCTGCTTGCTCTTGATGCTTTGCAGCTTCGGTTTGCCCATTGGTGTGGTCATTTGTCTGCTCGCAGCCTCTGCCTGCCCTCTCTTTGCATCTTTGGTCTTCTTCCTTACAAAGCCCTTCTCTGCTCCCGCGTGGCTGACTGGTGGCACTCTCTTTTCATCATAACACACACTATTTTTGCAGCCATGTTGCATGCCTGGAAGAATAACTGCTGCCAACAATTCACAAGATCTATAGACAGGCTGCTTCGTTGGGCTGATTTGATTTCTGTCCGCTCGCTGAGGGTCAAGCCCGATCTATCTTCCCAACACGGGCAGAATGGTTGTAGGGCACAAGGCACTAGCTCACTTTTCTTCAAGGGCAAGGTGAGACAGACAGTTGCAAAGGAATGCATGAAGGCTTCTGAGGATGATGGGCAATCTTCCTCTCACTTTCCCCTCCTTGCTAGACTCACCCCTCTGCAGCGCGACTTCCCGTCCTCTCGCCGTATGTTTGTCTTCCTCCTGTGCAGCAAGTTATCCTCCAGTGTTCCTTCCGTCTCTGCCCTTCCCCGTTCTGCCCTGTTGGTTACGGGGGGCTCGATCTTTTCTTTTTTGCGTATGCTGACATATAACCCGATGGGCGGGCAAGGTAGGCTGTCTGTTGGTTGCTCTGATAAAAAGCTGTGCACCTATGAAGCCTGCTGCCAGTGTGTAGATGATTTTATTCATCGGCTCTCTGTCTGCCCCCGATGGACTGCCGAACAAGGCTTTTTACAGTGGTTGGCATTAATTCAATCAGACCGCTTCACTCGTTATGACTCATCCTTTGCATCCGCCTCCTTTTCTGATCTGGGGGTTCGCAAGTTTATCACATCGCTCTTACGCTCTCAACCCTCAGAGTCTCTTTTCTTTATGATTTCTCGCCATATTGTAGTAAATGATTGATTAGATTAAGTTCGAATAACTGTCGTCCACTTAGCTTGCAGCTGGCATAATAGAACAGAGCCATGTATGTATGCGCCGCCCGGGAGTTCTAACTCCACCTAGGGTTTGGCATCAATTAATCAATCAATCATACTATGCATTAATTGATTGATTGATATGTTCCGCCTTAGGGCCTTCCCGCTATATCTCTATCTGTCGCCAGAGCTAGCAGGGCGGGGCGTTTCCCAGCCTAAGCTGAGGTATCAGACCTCGCCCTCGGGGCCCGCCAGAGTCTGTTGCCCTGGCCGCTGCTGCATGATTGTTCGTTGTTCGAGGCTTCGAGCCACGGCTCTGGATCCGTGTTGGCTTTCCAGCCTGAAAATCGATCTATATAGCATAACGTACATTGATTACATGTGTATATACGCAGACCATAATACGGTCAGGGTGCAAGTCGACGCTCGGCACTAGGGTGCTGGGTTGTTAAGTACCGTGTCTTTCAGTACTTTGGTACTTTTGGGGGGGGTGGTTCCGTTTTTTGGTACTAGTACTTTTGGTACCTCAAAAATTTTGCTTAAACCACGGTTCATAACGTTAAAATAACTGGATTCTAGGTTTTTTCACTAAAAATAAACTTAGCTCTGCCCTGCTTACTAAAAACAAACTGCTCCGCTCTGCTTTGCTCGCCACCGGGCCCTCCATGGCTCCTTTTCTAGAGGTTTGACTCTAAAATGCTAAGAACAGCCAGTTTTCTATACCAGGCTACTAGAAGTAGTCTACAAGCAGCAGCCCTCAAGTTCTGTAGTCGCACTTCTGTAATCGCCCCTCACCGCCGCCTAGCATTGCTTCCCCTGACCGCCCGGGGCGCTTTCCGTGATCCGTTTGAATTAGATTTATATCTATCAAAAAAGTTTTGAATGTATAAATAAATTGATTATAAACATAAAAGTAAAAAGTGATTATAGAATGCCAGTGGGCGGAGCTTTATATTGTTTACAGGCGATCGAAAGGCCTAGTTTATACGCTTTTCAATTATCCCTAATAAAAAAACTAAAGCTATTTAAGGTGGGAATTGCTACTAAAGCGGAACAACGCTTAAACCGCTGCACTTTTATGAGTGTCTCTGTGTCTGTGTCTGTCTGAGTAGTGGAGAAGAGCGTACGGTAAATCAAGAGTTATGTGCTTGTTTGCATGGGCTTTGGATTCTGTTTTTACGATTTTTCATGCACACCTTTTCCTTTCGTTCCCATCGCCTTTGATTGAGTGCAAAGTTTTCGTTGCATGCATGGGTGTCTGTCTGTCTGGAGCCGATAGTACGAGTATGCATTTTTGCGTTCTTTTATTCAGTCTTCTTGGCTTGGGCCAGTGCAGTCATACACTGCGGCCTCTCACTTGAGCTCGATCCATTTGTTCGATCTTCCCCACCCTGATTGTGTGCACAAGTCCATACAAGTCTGCCCATTCTGCAGCTGTTACTGTATGGAGGCTTGGGCATGGAAGACAGTGTATGAGTTGGATGGATACATGAACCCATCCGTGGAGGCAGAGAAACACACACACATGCAGAGGGAGGCGGGATCTGGCGGTGAAAGATCGAACTACACAGTGACCGTAGCACTGTTTTTGTGTCTTTATCCCCGGTTAACCTATGCTCGATCAGCCTGAGGACCGTCTCTCCATTTCTGATAGACTTTGATGGTCGCTTGGTCTATAAAACTCAAGGTAGAAATGTTTTTCGTTTTGTTTTTTTTATGACCATTTTTATTTACATGAATCTGAATGTTATATCCAATGCAATATCTGGATAACAAGACTAGCTTCACAATTATATATATATATATATATATATATAGAGAGAGAGAGAGAGAGAGCTTATATATATAGCTTTCATTAGCAAGTCTCTTTCCAGAGTTTTTATATATCCGGTGATTTCTAATCTTAATTTCAAATAAAAAACTTAAAGAGTTTTTCACATTTGTAAATTACTTAACTTCAAGTTTGAAATAAGCATGGATGTAATAGAATTAGTAGTATACATAGTACTATGCAAATGCCGCTTGAATTGAATGTTGAATTCAATCCTAGATTCAACCTAGTAGCATCCAACAAAAGTTGAAGACTAGGTTAAAGATTTCTAAGAAGATTTATATAGAAATTATAATAGAATTAATAATCCCAATCTAAATTATAATATGTGTAGAGCCGAATTCTAAAAAAATTAGCCTTATTACCTAGCCTGGTACAGGTGCTCTGTATAGTAAAATTCGGATTTAAATTCTATTGAAAATTATAAAATGTGAAAGTCATTTTTTTTAGAACCAACCCTATAAACTTTAATTCAAATATTTGTCAAATTCTCACTGTCAACTGTAGAACTGTAGAAACGGCCGCTTTAGCTAAGCAATCGCTTAGCGTGCTCCTAGCTTTGCCATATGACTTGAATGTTCATAGAGTGACACTAGGAGTGACACAGACTGCCCTTGGCTATTTGGTCACGATGACTGCCGGATTAAGTCACATCATCATCATCATCATCATCATCATTTAAATTGATGGTGATTTTTGTTTTATCGCATGAGGGAGAGAGCTAGCAGCGAGAGCAGTAACCAGGACAGAAGGAAGAGACGAAAGACGTATAGGCCAGATGCTAGGAACAAACTTTAAGTCAATGCCCCCCTGATTTTTGTTTTATAGGCGACATACAATTCCAATCAACCAACCAACCAATCAATCACATATGTTTCTGCCTAGGTTTCTGCGCTCTGACTGCATTGCTCGTATGCAGTGACCACAAACACTCTTCTCCCAAGAGGAGAGAAAAACTGTACAAGAGAGATGAAAGATGGGAGGGGGGCTGACTGCGCTTGTATGGCGGGTTGTGGGAAGACAATGCAAATTGAAAAAAGAATGAGAGAGGAAATTGAGCTAAAAATTGAGGGTCAAATTAACATTCTCCATGATCCATCGATCCAGCAGTGCAGGAGAAGGATGATGAGCAGCGCGAAAGGCCAGTCGGGGAAAAAAAGAAAGCACTTTAATTTCCTCAACGCTCTCCTTCTATCCATCCGACAACAATCCGACACAAGATCCATCTCGATCTGTCAGGACGCATTCTTGTCGGCGACAAAGGCAAACAATTCACCACAGCTAGTACGACAAAAGAAAAAGCAAATCATGCACCATTCAGACACAGCACCTGTCCCCCGCCCCTAGCTCATCGATGTGATGAATGCGTCCGTCCTCTTCGACTTCCATTGCAGCTAGTCTTCCCCTTAACCACATCAATTGAAGCATGGGTGCTCTGGGAAGAGAGCTAGAGGGAAAAAACTTGAGAGAGAGAGAGCAGGGGAAGTTGGGGACCCTGATGGAGGAGTGTTGGATCGCCAAGCAGGCCAGATGGATGGAAGAGAGAGAGAAAAGTCAAAACATCCCCCGGATGGATTGCGAGTACAAGAGGAGAGAGAAGGAAGATGAGGAAGGATGAGAGCACATGGCTGGCCGTCGATGAAACGCAAACCTTTCAGAACGCTTCACTGCCCCCCCCCCCTCCCTCCCTCCCTCCATCCATCCAAAAGGAATCCGACGCACGATCCATCTCTGTCACACCACGTGCTTGTAGATGGACAAAGGCAGACAGACAATACACCTCATTGCACCAAAAAAAAAGAAGCCAGTCAAGCACGGCCCAGAGGGTCGCGCAGATCCAATGGATTTCTCTCTGAGCATTTAATTATTTCATTTTGTACGAGGTCGATGGCCCAAATGAACAGACACGAAACCAGTCACTCAAAGGATAGAGAGACACCAGGTAACCCCCTGACAGCCAGATTCATCGACGCACGACGGACCAAACACTTTGAGACATGTAGATCGAATGAAAAGTGTCCCGTAGGCACTCACAAACTCATTCATCGATTCACCGCCCGAGAGAGGGACAATTGAGAGAACAGAAGAAATGAACACAAAAAGTTTGGCATCAACCAGCAGAGTGGGCAGAAGTGGGGGCTTTGCACTCCTTGCAGTAGCGTCGGTCTTTTCCGTGAACACATATGCCCTTTCCTCCACACTCTTTGCACCTGTTTCGCTCCCTGCCGTGCTCACATATGCCCTTTCCTCCACACTCTTTGCACCTGTTTCGCTCACTGCCGTGCTGACAAATGTACGCAGCTCTTGCTTTAACGCACGCTTCTCCCAATCGCGCAGACACCAACAGAGAGACACCATACACAAGTGCAGCCACATGCAAACATAAAGAGTCTGACTGCCGTCCCATCCGTCCCCGCGGAACTGCCGTCCCCCCGCCCCCGGGCCCCCCTTCACAAAACATTTCCGCCACACACAACAAAGACTCTGCCGAATCATCCGATTGATGAAGAGACCAAAGACATTCCATCTCGACAAACGGAGAAAAGGAAATGGAAAAAAAGAAGGGAAGAGAAGAGAAGAGCGGAAATTGATCAAGGACGAAGGAAAGAAACCTGCCTGCACTCTTTGCAGATACTGCGCCATCGGCCGTGCATACAAATGCCCTTCCATCCGCAATGCTTGCACTTGTGACGCTGCCGACCGTGCTCACAAATACTACCACCTCCACACTCCTTACACTGCGAACGGATGCGACCGTGCTCACAGATGCTTCCACCTCCGCACTCCTCACACTGCGAGCGGATGCGACCGTGCTCACAGATGCTCTTCCCTCCGCACTCTTTGCATTCATGTCTCCTTCGGCCGTGTTCACAGATGCCCCCCCCTCCACAGTCCTTGCAGAAATAGCGCTGCCGACCGTGCTCACAGAAGCTTCCACCTCCGCACTCTCTGCACTGAAAGCGCTGCCGGCCGTGCTCACAAATGCCCTTCCCACCACACTCCTTGCATTGAGAGCGACGGCGACCATGCTCACAAAAGCTCCCCCCTCCGCACTCCTTGCGTCTGGTGCGAACCCGTCCATGCAAGCAGAGAATCTTGCCATGCCGGTCCCTCCTCACCTCTCCTCCCTCTCCCCCTCGACGATCATTCTCGGACACGACCACTTTCCCTCCAGCGATCGGATCCCCCCTCCCTCTACACATCTCAGAAGAGAGAGGGGCGGAGTCTGAAAGAGACACAGTCAACCGACGCTGCTTCTCTTCCCTCAACACACCTGCATCCCTCCCCTGCCTCCCCGAAGCACCCCCCTTTCTCTCACCGGGACACCCAGACACCACACACGACTCGTCAGCCTCCACCTGAGTGAGGGCACTCTCTGACCGACGACGCTTCACAGAAACAGCCAAAACATCTGCATTCTCAGACTGTCTCTCTTCTGACTGTGCGTCACGGGTTCGATCACGCATCTGTAGGTGGGTGCAGTTTGAAGGGTGGGAGGGGAAGGTTGGGTCGTCAGGGAGAGGGTTGCACACTCGCACTGACAGACGTTTGTCGTGGCCCTCATCCCTTTCGCTCTCACTATCAGACCTCGTGGGCGCAACAGCTGACTGAGGGCGACACATGGGGAGGCAGGCTGGTGTGCCCGCGCTCTGTGAATCGACTATGATTCTGGTGACACTGTCTGTTTGGGGGGATCTCCCCTCTGAGAAAGGCGGACGGGCAATCTCTGACTGGCTCTCAGACAGACCACCATGCCCATATTCTCTGTGCGGCTCTTCTTTCTGTCTGTTCGTGGGCAGACCAAGCAGCGCGAGCTGCACGCTCTCAGGGACCCCCCATTCCATCGAAATCCCAACCACCTCCCTCTGCTGCTGAGCTCCTCCTCCCTCTGCACCGACATGGAGTGTGTTGACACCCCTCTCTCCGACCGCAGAACAGTCAGAAAGGGGAGGCGCACCAACGAGACGCACGATACGATAGTCTCCCCCCCTCAGCGGCTCAAGACACACGAGGTTGCCGGGGTCAGAAACCTGAACCTCTTCGTCATTGTTCGGAATCGCAAGCAGTCGAAACTTCAATTCTGACACCCCCACCCCCCCACCCTCTCCCCCCCGCCCCCACGCCATTCACCAAATCTCCAGAGACACCTATAGGGGACTCAGGGAGATTCACCTCCACCTCACTCGACACCCACCACGGACCCCCACACGGTGCAGTGGCGAGAGACAACGCACCACCCAACTCCCACCCTCCCAGCTCAGGACATTCTACCACCACCACAACGCGTTGATTCTCTTGCACCTCCGGGCAATGTGCAATGAAGGCGATGAACCCCTTCATCGTGCCAATGCAGATAGGTAGACAGTTTTAATCTCAAGAGATCAGTGTCAAGAGGGAACAAGGCTTCCTGCGGCCTCGTTTGATTTGACGACCACCTGCACAGATTCGCAAACTCACAAACTTGAGAAAGCTCTATACGCAATAAAAACAGTTGTAAAGAAGGAAAATTATGAAATTACTGCCAAAGGATAGAACAGGAGAGAATAGACTTACCAGGGGTGCCTCGATCAAATTCAACTTGAAGCTCGGAAGGCGACAGCCCGATCACCGACTATTGGCAGCAGGACAAGCAGATGGACCGACAACAATAACTATCAGACTTCTGGCTCTCTTCTATGTACTCGATCTAGAGAAAAAGCACGAGGAATCATGCACCGTCGGAGGAAGTGTCGATAGACGTACGGCCAAAGCAGTTTGCGATCGATCTGCCGGCCTGCTGTCTCGGTGTTCAATTCTCAGTCTGAATCTCAGACCGCGTCTCTCTTCATGATTCTTGTTCTTCGAAATGATTCTTCAAGGAATCACTCACGACTCCTTCGAGATCCGATCTATGGCATGGAACCGGACTCTGATTGTACTTTCATCCGATCCTATTAATATATATTTATATATATATATATATATATATATATATCGTTGGAAGATGTTAATTGGAAGACAGAACATATTAATATCAGAACATGCATGCTTGAACTAAGCTAAGGATTCAATATTGAATATGGCCAAACGTTCCGATAACGTTGCGCTCGTGCGATGCCATTGCACGCGCCGTCTCTGCATGTTGTCGGAGGTTGATGCAAGGAGGTCTCTCCTAGCTTGAAACTGAAGTTGTTTGATGTTGTGCCAGAGTTTGATGAATTGAGTTCCTGTCTGAAGGAGTTGGCTTCATTGTTGAGCAGTTTTGAGCAGCCAGACTGGATTGCTTGCGAGAGCATTGTGCAGAAAGACCAAGCAAGGCACCTTCAATTAATGGCTTGAACGCCTTTTTGAATCTTTCTTCGTAACACCTGCAGACTTCGTTCCATGCTCCCCTTTGCGATCCTTGGCTTTCTGGTTGATTGCAGTTTTCGAGAAACGGGCCTTTGATCTCTACGGTCCAGAACATCGAATTGCTTTTAGTGCTCTTGCCCAGTCCCTGTCTTCCTCCCATCGGTAGAACGGGAGGACAGTCACTGGTGCGTGAGTGGATCGCTCAGCTGCCCTTCGACTTCATCCGCTTCTGGTGCGGCATTCTTGAGGTCTTTTGTTGTGTGTTCCTTGTCACACGCTCAAGTGTCGTCCTCTCAAACGGATCAAATCAAGTCAGTGAGTGAGAGAACTTTGAGGGAGACGCGCGCAATGACTTTGTTGCTCGAGCTCTGCGTTAATTGTAACCTTCACTCTTTGTCATGACAAGGTCGATGCAGATGCGCGATTCAACTTGTTTGTTGATGTGCGTGCAGATATCACTTTTGATTTTGCCCTACAACGGATCACTGTCAAGATGATAGAGGCGGAGACGGGCGTTGTGCTTTTTGCCTGTTCCAGTGTGGAGCCTCGGGAGGGGCAGACGCTGGTGGTTGTCGGTAGCAGCTCTGAGCTCGGAGGGTGGGATGCGAGTCGCGGTATCACCCTCCATCGAGTGAAGAACCCTGCCTTCCCAGGCGTGTGGATGTCCTTTCCGATGTGTCACAGTGCTTGCTCTGAAGTCCGATTTCAGTTTGCCCTTGTTGGACCAGTTGCCGACACTGAGTCTCTTCAATCAATGACGTTTGAGAACGGTGGATTGGTGGTAGACGGTGTCAGAACCTCTTCTGCCGTCTCCTCAGCCGTCTCAGCAGCCCCTGTAGACGGTCGAAATCAGGACTGTTGTGGGTGCGTATGGGGGGAGCCTTTGGGGTGTGGGCCGCGGGAGGTGGAGGTCGTCGATGGTGGGTTTGTGTTGTTTGGTGGGCGTTGGGGGGAGGGGGGGACACAGGTGACTCCGTTGGCATTGAAAGACATGGTGTTGGCGCAGCAGCAACTCGATATTGAACATGACACGTTCCCTTCTGTCTCCTCAGAGTTCAACACTGAGAGAAATGGGAAGGGGGAGAGGGGGGAAATGAGGAGGGAGGGAAACTTCGGGGTTCCGGCTGCAGGCGACCTGATGGTCGATGAGACCTCCCCCTCTGCTGCCTCTGTTGTCCGTTCAGTGTCATCTCCTTTTCCGTCTTGCGTTTCCTCAGAGAGGGTGGGTGGGAAGGGAAAGCAGAGGGGACATTGTGATGAGGTTTCCGCCTCCAGAAGTAAAGAAACAGAAGGGAGGGGTGGCAGGGATGGAGATGGAGAGGGGTCTGTGGGAGGAGAGTTTTGTGTAGCGACTGTTGTGGGGACACAGAAGGAGGGCCCGGCGTGGGAGCGTGCAGGTGTGCTCAGCCTGTCCACGGAAGGGAAGAGTGACGAGGGTGAGAGTGGCTTGGCGGGTGGAGGTGCGGCTGTGTTTGATCGAGGCCTCGTGGTCGGACAAAGGCAGGCAGTCTCCCGAGAGCTGTCACCAGAGGGGCACGATGCGCCCGTGTGTGCAGTGCGTGAGGGTCCGAAGCGCCGCCGTCTCTCGTCTCTTTCCGTTGCCGTCTCCGAATCTCACTTGGACGGGAGAGGGGGTAAAGAGGCATTCATACTCGATAGAACGTTGTCTGTACCTTCCCCCCCCCAGCAGCATTTTCCTGTTCAGAATGACAGCCTCCCTCCCTGCTTCCGAATGCGCAACACGGGCGTCCATTCAGAAGAGAGACAGTCTGCAAATACAAATGTGTTGGCATTTTCCTGTTCAGAATGACAGCCTCCCTCCCTGCTTCCGAATGCGCAACACGGGCGTCCATTCAGAAGAGAGACAGTCTGCAAATACAAATGTGTTGGCTGTTTCTGTGAAGCGTCGTCAGTCAGAGAGTGCCCTCACTCAGGTGGAAGCTGACGAGTCGTGTGTGGTGTCTGGGTGTCGCGGTGAGAGAAAGGGGGGTGCTTCGGGGAGGCGGGGGAGGGATGAAGGTGTGTTGAGGGAAGAGAAGCAGCGTCGGTTGACTGTTTCTCTTTCGGACTCCGCCACTCTCTCTTCTGAGTTGTGTAGAGGGAGGGGTGATCCGATCGCTGGAGGGAAAGTGGTCGTGTCTGAGAATGGTCGTCGAGGAGGAGAAGGGGGGGAGGTGAAGAGGAACCGCCATGGGCAGATTCTCTGCTTGCATGGACGGCTTCGCACCAGATGCAAAGAGTGCGGAGGTGGAAGCATTTGTGAGCACGGCCGCATCCGCTCTCGGTGCAAGGGGTGCGGAGGCAAGACCATCTGTGAACACGGCCGGCAGCGACATCAGTGCAAAGAGTGCGGAGGGACGAGCATATGCGAGCACGGCCGCAGGCGCTCTCAGTGCAAAGAGTGTGGGGGGACGTACATCTGTGAGCACGGCCGGCAACGACATCGGTGCAAAGAGTGCGGAGAGAAGGGCGTCTGTGAGCACGGCCGGCAACGACATCGGTGCAAAGAGTGCGGAGGGAAGGGCGTCTGTGAGCACGGTCGGCAGCGCTATTTCTGCAAGGACTGTGGAGGGGGGGGCATCTGTGAGCACGGCCGATGGAGACATGAATGCAAAGAGTGCGGAGGGAAGAGCATCTGTCTGCACGGCCGCCCAAAACACCAGTGTAAGGATTGTGGAGGAAAGGGCATCTGTGAGCACGGCCGAAGGAGACATGAATGCAAAGAGTGCGGAGGGAAGAGCATCTGTGCACACGGCAAGCAACGGTACTTCTGCAAGGACTGTGGAGGGGGAGCATTCTGTGTTCACCAAAAACAGCGTCGAAAGTGCCAAGAGTGCAAGCAGGTTTCTTTCCTTCGTCCGTGATCGATTTCCGCCCTTCTCTTCTCTTCTCCATTTCATTTTGTCCGTTTGTCGAGATGGAGTGTTTTTGGAAAGACCAGCAGAGTCTTCGTTGTATGTTGTGGGAATGTTTTTTGAAGGGGGGCCCCAGGGGGGGGGG
>JAHBMJ010001188.1:0-34583 GCA_018398765.1 Chromera velia | reverse complement strand
CTTCAAGCTTCTGCAAAATTATTTTGCATATGCATGCAAAATCTGGAATAAATTAATGCTCAGGGGATACGGTCACACGCGATCGATCGAGGGCTAGATGCCGCGGCGACCACGGCACGCCGGCCGGCCGCGCGCCGCCTACTCGGCGTGAACCCTTGTAGAGCTCGATCTCATTAAATTTTCTAAACATAAAGATGCCCCCCTAAGAGGGCCCACTTTTAGTACATGTCACTGATTATCGCTGATCATGTCTCCGACAAGTTTTTCAAAAAAAAATTTGTATATGGCTTTGTTAGGCTTTGTTATGTTCTGAAATTATTTTGGGTTTCTTATAAGTTTTTTAAACCAATATATCTAAATCTATTTAAATCTAAGATCGCTTCATTATACAGTTAAATACTTCCAATTACTAAACAGACTTTGCATTCTCTATAATTGTGCATCATTATGCATCGATCGTCAATTACTGGCTAGATTACTGGTTTTTATTTCTTCTCTATAAAGTTTTTTTCTCTATTTAACGAATCATAATAAAATTCATTTTCATAAATTTAATTCGCTTGCAAACACTAGGAAACACTAAACTTTTTCATATGTCTTTTAAAAACACACACCTCACACTTCACAATAAAATTATAGTTCAAATTTACTTGAAAATCTTTTTTCATTCATAGTAGTAAATGATAGATTTGAAGATTTCTATTATTTTTTCCAGACAATTGTAAAACTATGTGAAAGCATTGAAGTGTGTCTCTTCATGCCTTTCTTCTACCTTCTTCATGAATAGCACTGCATGCATCACGATGCACCATACATGAACGTGGACATACATCAAAAACATACTTTCTGAGAGCAATGGACCTGATCCACACATTTTTTTTACCGCTGTGCACTAGGTTGTGCACTTAAATAGTTAAATACAAACATTCACGCCCGCTCTCTTCCCCGAGTGAAGACACACAGTCTCACGTCAGAAAATCACCCGTTCCCTCCACCGTGCTGCCCCCCTTCGGGCGCTCTGGAGGCTCAAGCAGATCCCCAATAATTTGAAGCTCGCGTTAAATACAGCTGCTACCCCTCACGCAGAAGGGCTGCCAACAGTCCTTCCTGAAATTCTCTCTGTTTTTCCACGAAAGGCCCTTTCAACGGACCGTTTTGTCCTTCGTGTCCCTTGAAAGTGGGCAGGCATCTCTCTTCTCTTTTCTGTCTTTGCTTCCTTTATGCAGGTCTCTGATCATCCTTGTCTTGAGCCTGCTTTCATGCCACAGTGCAGAGTGGCAACTTCTACAGAGAGAGGGGAAGAGGGAGGGCAGGAGAGACGGCAACAGTCGCTTGCTTTCTTATCACTACCACGATTTTTCAAAAGCTCACTTCCAAATTGCAACGGGGGGAGGAGAGGTCGCTGGTATTTCCCATCACACATTGAAGCGCTTTCTCTTTCCCGGAGGCATCGGGACCCTCCTCCCCTCTACCGGCCTTTTGCGCTCCCTCCGCTCTTCCTTCCTCCCTGCCGGCAGGCAGACTCACCTCGCAAGGGGCACTTCCTGCTTCCTTCAACTGTGAACATTGCGGACAAAGCCCAACTCGGGGCCCGGAGCCGTTTCGATAACGACAGAGACGAGCAAGGGGGCACAGAGAACGAGACAGAAAAGACCCACAAATCTTCTTTTCCCTTGTGTCTCCCACAGTTTTTCTTCTCGCCATACGTCCCTCTTCTTCTTACAACCCTTTATCTAGCCTTCACTTTCTTCTCTGTCTCCGTTTTTCCCTGCAGCTAATCTTGCAGGAGGCATCTCCAATGCTTCCCAAAAATATACTTGAGCCTGCTATGTGGGATGTTCGCTATGGTGCCCCCCTGCCCTTTCATATCTCTTCAAAGTTGACCGACATCCCTCCAATCTCCCAACACTTCCTAAGAAAGCACCCCACAACGCAACAACGTATGATTTTTGACACCCTCTTCAAAAAAACCCACAACGCTTTTTCTTTCCGTACAACCTCGCCCTCTTTTGATTTCTACTTCTCCATGATCGAGCCTCTCTCTTTCTCTAGGCTTGATTGACACTTGGAAGCAAGGAGAGCCAAAGAGGTTCGTTATCTGCTGCTCTCTCTTCCATTCCGACAATCCATCAGACACACACAGGGAGACTCTCGATAGTGCCCCCACCCCACCCCCAAAACACACACACGCACACAGGAATAATGTCACTCAAAAAGAAATGAAAATTCGACCAATCTGAGACAGAGCTGTGCCAATGGAAATCCCCCTCTCTCCTAAATTTGTCGCTGAAAGATCACGGTGGCATTGCATGAATGATCACGGACGGTGCGTGCTTGTAGTTGTCCTTCAGGTTTTTGGGAGACTCTCGATAGTGCCACCCACCTANTCTCCTCAAATCCCTTTCCCCTGCAGACGCGAAATAGTATTCGACCCTGTTGAAGAGCTGCCGGAACTCCCTCCACTCGCACAGAGAGAGAAGTACAACGACAACGAAGGAAAGGCTCCGGAAGAAAAGACCGGAATCTACGTTCGGAAAAGACGAGACCGAAAAAGAAGAGAGGAAACTCGTTCTGACTTTTGCCCCATTCAATCACTAGGAGCACCGCGGTCAGTCTCTTTCTTTCTTTCTTCCTTCCTTATTTCCTTCCTTCCTCCCTTCGGTGGCCTTCCTTCTCTCATCCCCCCTCTCATTGTTTCACTTTCCCGGCACTTTCCTGGGGGGGGACCTACTGGGGGACTTTCTTGGTTTCTCGCCCCTCATTTCTCTTGCTGTCCTCATCTCCATATCCACGTATGCCACCGCCCATGCACTGCCCCCCGGTTTCATTTCGGCCGTGGCCTCATCCTTGTCCCAGAAATCTTTCACTTGAGAAGCATCTTTTTCGTTTCTGAACTCAATGATGACTTCCATCGAGTCCTCATCCTTGAACTCTGTCTCTCGACAGAAGAGACGGAAATCGCGAGGACGCTTCTGCTTTCCCTCTGGCTCCTTCTCATCCGCCTCCCTCCCTGCATGAAGACTTCTGAGTTCCTCTACCGCTTGCCAAAATTCTGTGAAGTCGGTCGATTTGAGGACTGACTTGATGCGGATGTAGCGGGTCTGTTCGGATTGACGATAGGTGTCTCTGAAGTTGATACGGGTGAGGTGGCCCGGAGTGTCAATACGACACGCCAACCACTCCCTCTGAAAGTTGTTTTTGATGCTCTCGGGCAGAGCGAGGAGGGCCTCGACTTCCGACTCGGGGAGTGATTCTTCACTCAGGGCTGATTGGGGGGGCGGCCTCTCTTCCTCCTCTTCTTCTTCGGGCTTTGGTACGGGGGTCGCGGGAGGCGAGGTTGCGATTTTGGGGTGTGTGGATGACGTGGCAGGCGAAGGCTGTGGGTGAGACGACGGGGGGGCAGATGGGGAGCGACGGGAAGCAGAAGCAGAAGCAGAAGCGGACGAACTTAGTTTTGGCTCTTCGGTTCTCTCCCTTTCCCTCTCTTCTTCGTCGTCCTTCTTCTTTTCCTCTTCTTCCTTTTTCTTCTTCAATTTTTCTGCCTTCCTCTGTGCCTTCACTTCCTCCACTTTCCTCTGCTGCATGTCTTTTTCCATCCTCTCCTTTTCTTCAGCCTCTCTCTCCCTTTCCCGTGCTTCCCTCCAGCAACCCCTCAACTCTTCGAGGTCCCTCCAATCCTCGTCCTGCAGGGCCTTCTCATCCAAAAGGCCCTCAAACAGATCCGCAAGCGAACTGACGGAGGAAGCAGTGCGGTCGCAGGACTGGATCGACTTCGCATCCACCCCTCTCTTTCTCGCTGCAGCAGCAGCACCACCAAATTCCCCCCCCTCATCGTCATCGTCTTCATCGGAAGAATCGGGAGAAGATTTCTGAGCATCTTCACTGTCACTGTCACTGTCTGAGTGTCCGTCGAATTGTGAGGGCCACGAAATAGGGTCAAGATATCCGTTCTCCACAGAAGGCATCTCTAGCCTGTCTCTGGCAATCCTCTCCCTGAACCTCTCTTCTAATGCCGCATGGGCTTCCTGCTCTTGACGGGAAAGCTTTTCGGCTCTCTCCCTTTCCGCCTCCCTCTTTTTCTTCATCTCTGCTCGGATCACGTGGTGCTCTCTGTCATCGTACATGTTCGCCTCCTCCAACTCTCCCTCTCCCTCTCCGTCTCCCGCCCCTCTGTGACGAAAAACCTCATGAGTCACAGGGACACCAAGACGCTTGGCAACCTTGAGCTGCCCGTGGTAGAGCATGCCGGGTGCCAACACGACACTGGAAGAGGCAGCAGCAGCAGCAGCCGCAGTGCCTGCTTGGGAGGCAGACACGGAGGGATCGAGGAGGGAGCCTCCTCCGTCTGTGGTGGCGTTTTGGATTTTGTGATCTAGCCTTGTGGCCAGAGCTGTGCGGGCAGCGTCGGGTTTTCTTCTCTCCCCGGAGAGAATCATGTTGTGCTCCCGCGTCCACTGAGTGGGTTTCTTGTTGTCCATCTGCGCTTCCAGATTCTCGAAAACCTGAACGCTTTGTGATCCCACGATCAGACTCACCTGAACGACCGCATCGATCCATCCATTGTGCATACCAAAAACATCAGAGTCATCCACACATACACAGCGTTTGCTCTGTGAGAGATTGCACATTGTACTGGCATGAAGTAGCTCCTGAGCAGGATGGGTGCCGCAGAAGGAAGAGAAAGGCGAGAAAAAGAAACTGGGGAAACTCTTAAGTAGGCGGAAGTCAAAAGGGTTTCTTTCTTCCTGAAGGAAGTGGACCGGGTCTGTCTGACATTTGCATGAGTGAGTGAATTGAATGTAACAGAACCGAGAGAGGCAGTGGACAGACACCCTTCTGGAAGGGGTGAGGATGATTGGCTGGTCGATGGTGTGAGGAGAGGAGGTCTGCTTGGTTCGTTTCTTCATGCGAAGACACTCGAAGAAGTGAAGAAAGGAAACGGAAGAGCGGACAGAGAGAGAGAGAGAGAGAGAGAGAGACAGACAGACAGACAGACAGACAGAGACAGGAGAGGAATTGAAGTGAATCCCCCCCCCCCCACAGAGAGAGAGAGAGAGAGACATGCAAGAGGACTGGGGGACCTACCCCGAGTTCATCAAAAGTTTCGTCAGGGTATTTTGAGAGAATCGACTTCACCTCTTCCTCTTCATCTCCACCCCCCTCGTTTCTTTCCTCGGCTTCTGTCGGCTGTCTGGCTCTTCTTTCTTGCTCCTCCATTTCATCCAGAAGCAAAGCCCAAAGTTCCCTGTGGTCGATCAAAATATCCTCGTCGGGATTCCTCAGATGCCAGAAGCCTGCAGGCCGGCCGTTTATTACCGGAGGGCTCAGGCGGGCCATGAAAATCACTTGGCCCTTGCATGTTCCTCCTGCGCATGATCTCTCTCTTGAGGAGGCAGCGGACGCAGACTCCATCCTGTTCCTGCTTTTGTGCGCACCCGCTNCCCTCTCCCTCTCCGTCTCCCGCCCCTCTGTGACGAAAAACCTCATGAGTCACAGGGACACCAAGACGCTTGGCAACCTTGAGCTGCCCGTGGTAGAGCATGCCGGGTGCCAACACGACACTGGAAGAGGCAGCAGCAGCAGCAGCCGCAGTGCCTGCTTGGGAGGCAGACACGGAGGGATCGAGGAGGGAGCCTCCTCCGTCTGTGGTGGCGTTTTGGATTTTGTGATCTAGCCTTGTGGCCAGAGCTGTGCGGGCAGCGTCGGGTTTTCTTCTCTCCCCGGAGAGAATCATGTTGTGCTCCCGCGTCCACTGAGTGGGTTTCTTGTTGTCCATCTGCGCTTCCAGATTCTCGAAAACCTGAACGCTTTGTGATCCCACGATCAGACTCACCTGAACGACCGCATCGATCCATCCATTGTGCATACCAAAAACATCAGAGTCATCCACACATACACAGCGTTTGCTCTGTGAGAGATTGCACATTGTACTGGCATGAAGTAGCTCCTGAGCAGGATGGGTGCCGCAGAAGGAAGAGAAAGGCGAGAAAAAGAAACTGGGGAAACTCTTAAGTAGGCGGAAGTCAAAAGGGTTTCTTTCTTCCTGAAGGAAGTGGACCGGGTCTGTCTGACATTTGCATGAGTGAGTGAATTGAATGTAACAGAACCGAGAGAGGCAGTGGACAGACACCCTTCTGGAAGGGGTGAGGATGATTGGCTGGTCGATGGTGTGAGGAGAGGAGGTCTGCTTGGTTCGTTTCTTCATGCGAAGACACTCGAAGAAGTGAAGAAAGGAAACGGAAGAGCGGACAGAGAGAGAGAGAGAGAGAGAGAGAGACAGACAGACAGACAGACAGACAGAGACAGGAGAGGAATTGAAGTGAATCCCCCCCCCCCCACAGAGAGAGAGAGAGAGAGACATGCAAGAGGACTGGGGGACCTACCCCGAGTTCATCAAAAGTTTCGTCAGGGTATTTTGAGAGAATCGACTTCACCTCTTCCTCTTCATCTCCACCCCCCTCGTTTCTTTCCTCGGCTTCTGTCGGCTGTCTGGCTCTTCTTTCTTGCTCCTCCATTTCATCCAGAAGCAAAGCCCAAAGTTCCCTGTGGTCGATCAAAATATCCTCGTCGGGATTCCTCAGATGCCAGAAGCCTGCAGGCCGGCCGTTTATTACCGGAGGGCTCAGGCGGGCCATGAAAATCACTTGGCCCTTGCATGTTCCTCCTGCGCATGATCTCTCTCTTGAGGAGGCAGCGGACGCAGACTCCATCCTGTTCCTGCTTTTGTGCGCACCCGCTTGAACTTCGTCATCCATCAGAACTCCATAGGGGGTCTGGTTGAAAACCTGAGAGAACACATGAATTAATTGTGCATAGCTGGAGTCAAGATGCTGAATTGGAACGAGAGATATCGATCGAAGGCCTCGCCAAAGCGTTGCAGAAAAAAAACACATTGCCGTTTCTCACTTCATTGAACGAACGACACGCTGAAGAAATAGTCGGTCTTCTCACACAGTCCTGGAAGAACAGCCAAACTTGTCACTCTGATCTCTTTCATTCATTCATGGATCCTTTGTTCCTCTCTTTGCTTGCTTCCTTCCTTGATCTCTCTCTCTCTCTCTCTCTCTCTGACCTGATCACAATTGAGAAGGACGAGGTCGGCAGTCCTCGGGTCAGCACGGAGGACGAACTTCACGCACCTCTCATGCGCAAGCCCTCTGCAACCGTTTGTGCAGAGAAATTCAATCACGGGGCCTTTGGCTGGTCCGATAATGGTTCTGTCAGAGTCGGGTGCTCGACAGGCCCGAGACCGACAGCACAGATCCAGGGTCTTCCCTGTCACAGAAGAGACCACGGCCGTTCGATTCTCGCGCTCGAACCCGTTTCCGGCATCCAGCTTCACACGGTAAGAGGGGATCCGGCGGATCATTTCGATGGTCTTCTTCCTCGATCGGCATCGGGGGCCGTCATAGCGAATGTTGGCCAGATAGAGTAGTGTTTCCTCCAGCTCGTCCACGTCTTCACGAGTCGCCCTCACCCGCTGCCGTTTCTGCGCTTTCTTGAAGACGGGAATCTGCAGACAGGCAACCGTGACATGCGGGGGCACGTGGTTGCAGTCAAGCAGTGAGGGAGGCTCTCGTTCTTCCGTGCAGACAACAAAAAAAAAAACGTCGACAGAGAGGCAGGAATGTGAGAACAAGAAAACACCTGAAGATACACACACATACACACAGAGAGAGAGGGAGAGAAAGAAAGAGAAAGAGAGGGATTGAAACACGCAAACAGGCACATAGAGATGAAGACAGCAGCACAAGCAGACAGGGAATGAGGCGGCATTGCAGGAGGGAAGAGCGAGCAAGAGGGGCCGACAAAGGGACTACAGACGATCCGAGCAGGGAAGAGACGGGACGCGACAGGACGTGCAAGAGAGAAGCTTCTTCTCATCTACTTGCCGGACAAACAAAGAGACAAACGAACCTCGTGTTGACGTTTGCTGTATTCGATAGCACCCTTTCTGCCCTTCGGCACGACTTCCCTCGTCCGCACGAATCTCATTCCCTGTGCAGGTAGTAATTCATCCTCCTCGCTCTCATGCTCTTTCTCCACTAACGGTCTCCCTTCCTCTCTTTCTATTCTCTCCCAGTCCCCCTCTCTCTCTGTCCCGCCACGACCCCTCGGTCTCTCTTCACCTTCCAAGTCGCTCTCCCTGTCTTCGCCCCGCCGCCCCCCTAGGCTCATTCTTCGAGAAGAACGGCTCTGCGACTCGGTGTCAGAGCGCCCCCCCCCTCTTCCCGTCTCCCTCCCCCTCCGGGAGGAAGCAGAGGAAGCAGACGAAACAGCCAGGTCCCCTCGAGATGACCTTGCGGAAGCAGCGCCGTCTGGCCGGAGTCTCTCCTCGCGCGTGCCCTCTTTCTTGGAGAGTGCAGCCGCCTCAGCTGCGACAGTCAAGCCGATACGCGGGCGCCTCACAGGAGGTCTGGGAGTCCAGCCTGGGTCCTCTTCACTCTCCTCTGCATAGAGACAGAGAAACGGGTAGAAAAGCTATACAGATAGAAGATTCCGAAACTGTCAATTGAGTGTTTGGTCTGGATGTTTTCAGATCTGGTGCTTCAGTTTTTGGACACAGCGGCTCGAAGCTCCAGGGAGCACTTTCTTGCTTTTCTTCGGAAAACAAGGCCAAATTACTTGTTTTTCTTCTGCTGCACTGGTTTGTTTGAATGCATTGGACGATTGATTGAGCAAACCTAGGCAGGGAAAATCTCTCTTTCGGACGAGTGCAAAGAAAAACAAATCTTCTCTTCGATTCATCCGAAGTCATTCGAGGAGATCGATGAACCCCTCCCTTCTTCTCTCCGTCAATCATTCTTGATCTTCATCCCTGCCTGACTACTTTTGTTGCTGCCAAAGGTGCCTTTTCTTTCATCTTTTCAGTCCACCCTGTAAGGGCATGACAACCGAACAACCAAACAAATAAACGGACCAACCAATTTTTTGTCTGAGTCTCTTGGAAAGCTGCTCTAATTCCTCCATTGTTCTCCGACAGTACTTCCGTCGTGCGTCCCAGATTGGAGGGACTTTCTGCACACACACACAGACACACACACACACACACACACACAGACACACACACACACACACACACACAGACACACACACACACAGACACACACACACACACACACACAGAGACACACACACACACATATATAGATATATACATATAGAGAGAGATGCACGCACGCAGGCACACGCTCACGCACGCACGCACACACACACACACGCACACACATACATAGACAGACATATACATATAGAGAGATGCACGCACAAGCACGCACGCACACTCACGCACGCGCGCGCACTCACACACACACACACACACACACACACACACCACAGAGGGGGGAGAGAGGACCGAAAGCGCTGCATACCCATATGCGCACATGCCGGCGGAGAGATTGAGAGACGCGCGAGCGCAAATGTAAGAAGATAGAATGGATAAGTCAGATTAGGAATGAGGACCAAAGAAAGAAAGAAAGGGAAAAAGGGAACAGAGGAAACAGCGCACGCAAATTACACCCCGTCATTTTTTCAAGCAGTCGATTTTCATTGCCTGCTCCGGTCTTTCCAGCTACCAAAGCAAGAAATGAAAGAACGTCCAGGGAGAACGCAAAAAATGAAAAGCGAGACTTGGAATGGCGCAGTGAGGCTGACGGACGAACCACGTCAGCCCGCAAAAGAGGGATGAACGAGATTATATGCCACATTCAAGTGATAAGAAGACACCACCGAATTTTTCTGTTCCAAGCACGCTCACTCACCAGCTTGGAGTCTGTCGCGTTTGTCGTCACTGCTTCTCTCATCGTCTCGATCATTTCCATCGCGTCCTCTAAGGCGCTCTTGTAGGTAAGCACCGCATTCAGGGCACTCTGGAGGTCTGCAATCCTCACTTGTCTCTCACTTTCTTCGACCCCCCCTCTGTCTGAACTTCGCGATCCAGGAGAACTTTCACCTAAAGGTTCAGCTGCTGCTGTGCCTATCAGAGCGCGGTGGCCGAGCTGAAGGACCTCTCCGATGTATCTGCAGACACTCACTCACTCATTCAAACAAGACGTGCGTCCGCACCTGCACAGATGAATATTGAATGCCAACTATGTTGATTGAGGCGAGGCGCGCTGCTCGAGCTGCGACAGAAACAGACACGCTTGCGTTGCTGGAGGAATGCCCCCACAAGAGACAACGTCTTCTCAGCAAATTCGCATCTATTCATGTTGGTTGACGTTCATTGATTGATAATGCAGGAAGGATTGCCACGCAGAGGTTCGTTGTGAGAAGGAAAATCCGAATGAGACGCGGACTTATCACCCAGATCAGTGGCGGAATGAGCGAAGAAAACGAATGACGCAGCTGCTGCTGAGACTTGAAAGGCCGTTAGAGAAACTCGATCATTTTCGTGTGCAAGCGCATACACCGATCATGCCGGACTGACATGTCATGCACCGCCGTTTGAAGGAACTCCTTGTGATCACTAACGGTCATGCCACGAGGACGGGGAGGAGGCAGTGTGTATCGCTTGCTCCGGTCTGATCCTGTCAGTTTCCAGCTGTGCTCATCTGCCGGCACATCGTAGAACAGACTGAGGATGATAGAGGACATACACACACGAGCACCCCACTCCGCATGGGCCTCGGGGTCGTCCCCTCCTCCTCGGCCCCCCCCTCCTCCTTCTCTTCCACTCTCTGAACTCTTTCGGGGGTCTCCATCGGCAGACTCAGGCACCCTGCTCAGGTTGTTGATTCGATTCCGCGACACCAACCACAGCCAGAGGTCCCACAGGTGCATCATCGCGGGCTCCCACCTGACAGACAGCAGACAACAGAGAGAGAGAGAGAGAATCCACCCAGACGTCCAAAACAACGCACAGAGAGAGAGAGAGAGAATCAGCCCCGTCCAAGGCCCAGACAGAGAGGTGAGAATAAAGGAAGGGGGCAAATGAACGGTTGAAGCGAAGAACGAGTTGGGCACTCTCCAAGTGTAGACAAGCGGGGGCAGGCAACGAAACAGCACCCCCAATGAGCTCCTTGTTTTTTCTCGTCCGTCTGTCGGTTTATATATTTGACTGACCATTTGACCACCACCCTCTTGTCGTCGAAGAAGAAGCCTGTTACGGCTACCGGCAGCAACAGCAGAGTGCAGATCTGCAGGGGGACACGAGATGAAAGGGATAGCTAGGAAAGGGAAAGAAGGGCGAGCGGGGAATCACACGCAGAGAGGAAAACAGCGGGTGGCGATCGGATGAGCTGAATGGTTTCCCATTCCATTTTAGTTGGCGCGACATGTGTGAAACCGCAAAAGCAGTTTTTTTCAACAGAGCCCGACATCCCGTTCACCCATGCAAAAACCAGAATGCTTCCCTTCGGTCGTCTGACATGCCTGCCTGCCTGTCTACATACCTCAAGCAAAGGCGTTCTTCTCAACTGTCTGGCAATCCATTTGCCATATTCCTTGCGAGCTTGGTCAATTTCTCCCAACTGTCGGCTCCTTTCAATTCTCCTTGCCTTTGCCCTCGCTTTGGCCCTGTCTTTCTCTCGCTCTCGCTCTCTCTGTGCCTCCTCCTCATCAAGGGCGTCGAGAAATTCTTCTTCGTCGGTATCTTTCTCCTTCTCTTGTTCTTCCTCTTCCTCCTCGTCTTCTTCTTCCTCTTCCTCCTGATCGTCGTCGTCGTCTCTGAGGACGTCCCTTAGAGCCAAAACGATCAGATGAAACTCCTGCGCGCACAAAGAGGCAGATGGGGAGAGAAGGAAAGGATATCTGGGAGGAAAACGAGTGGGTTCTCTCATACGTCCCTCAAGCCTTCCCGACATATTTGGATCATTTCCCTGTCCTCCACAGAGAGAAAGAAAGGGACAGAAAAAAAAAGGGAGCCTTTTCCTCTTCCCCTTTCCATGGGCGCGTACATTTTTTTTCTTAGAGAAACAATAACCATCATCTTCCATAAGGAATGAAAGAAGAGCAATTTGGCAACAAATACACAAGAAAAGTGATCAAGACTCAACAAGTGCTAGGATCCATCATCTGTTATCATTGTGCTAAGTATGGGAAGGGGTCCCTTCCTCCTCTCTTCTTCTTCCTGCAAGTTTGAATCGAACCAAACAGTCCAGAAAGAAAGTGGGCGACACACTTGACTGACCTTCATCTGTGCTCTGATGGCCGACGCTCTTCTGTGACTCGCTCCGGTCTCATACATCATCTGAATGATCGGTCGGTCAATGCGTCGAGAGAAAAGGGGGGGGGGGGGGCAAAAAGAAAGCAGACATGCAAACTCAAGTCAGCTGGTCGGTCGGATTGTAGGCACACGCGAGGAGGGTAGAAAAGCAGGGGAGAAAGAAGCATTCAAACGAGCAGGAACAAAAACGAAGGAGGGGCAATCAGAGAAAAAGACAATTTCAGTAGAAGGGAAAGCACTCAGACATAATACCCAGCAGAGAGATCGCCACAACACAAAGTGGAAAATTCTCGAGGCCCAGGGCTTCGCAGTGCAGGTTTGTTAAAGAAGCAACGGATTTAGATTTTTGGACGTCGCAAAAAGGACAACTTTAGGAGAAAGTGAGGACTGAAGAAGCAAAAGCACGTCACGCTGCCTACCTTCCTCCTCTGCCCCCCATGATCATAAAAAAAAGTGAGTGAGCAAAAGTAGATGCAGGGAAAAGAGAAGGCATTGAGAAACCGACCTTATCGAGGTGTGCGTCCGCATTCACCAGAGACGACAAAGCGCTGTCGACATCAGGAAAGAAGCCGGCTTCGTTCCGACTCTCCGGGGAACAGAAATCTCCTGCAGGCAGGGGGAAGGAAGGGAAAGGAAGGGCGCCCTGGCTGTCTCTGATGAGCATACACAGATGCAGGGACTTCGACCAACTGCCTGCCTGCCCACACAATTGATTGCGAGAGAGAAGGAAGGAAGAAAGGAAGGAAGGGAGGAAGAAAGAAACTGAAAGCCCGCTTTTCCATCTTTATTTGAAATCCCACATACAAACACGACAGACACACCTGTTGTGAAGAATTTCGTATACCTGCTGATGACCCCTTTCGATTGCATTTTCACCAGCAGCCTCTTCCCCTTTCCCTTTTCGTCTGCTGTCACCTCTCCACCCAGTGCCTTCCCCTTCTTGTCGTCCGTCAGAGGCTGCATGAGAACCTCAGCGACTGCCTTGTGGTCGGGCAGCAAGAAGCGTTTCTTGGGATCCTCCTCCCTGTCTCTGGATCTGCTCGATTTCCCTTCTCTTCCTGACCAGTCAGACAGAGGAACGAGCAGAGAGTGCGCGAGGAGCAGCACCACTCTCTGCAAGATCTCCTCCGAGAGAAGCGACCTCACCACCGCGGAGCCCTACAAGCAGATAAGAAGCACGCACGGAAAGATGGAAAAACAGAGCAGACGAATGAGGCGATTAGATTAAACAAATGAGGCCAGATCAGAAAGACCGAATGGGAAGGGAGGTAGCGAAACCAATTGGACACAAGCAATCGCGCATCGATCAGCTCACGAACGAGGGCCGGAGCTTTCCACAAAGCAAACAGGTTCGACGGAGAGAGAAAACTTCCCCCCATAAGATGGAACCAAATCAAGAAATGTGTCATAGAAAGACATGTCATCAGCTCATATGCTGTCCATTTGAATGAGCCCTAGATCCTCTCAACTCACTTGTCTGTCTGTCTGTGACTGTCGAACGGTTTTTGTCTTTTGTTTCAAAAGAAAAAAGAAGGAAAAAAAGAAGTCATACAGTCCGTCTGAAGGTCTGCCTGACCTTGTTGAAGATGCTCATCCATTTGCCTCCGTAGGACTTCCATGACGGTTTCTCCTTGCCCTCCTCCGGCTCTCCAAGCATACGGCGGTACTCCTTGAAGGCATTTGCACCCAGCTGCCTGCTCCGCTTGGCTGCCAGTTTGACCGACTGATGCGCCTCTCTGAGGAGTCGCTCCCAGACGTACAACCAGGGAAGCGGCTCTGCTGAGGGTCTGGAGCGTTCAACCTTGAGGCGGCTGTTCCATTGGATCTGCTTGGCGGGGATGGCTGCAAGGATTTCATCCGAAAAAGGGGGGAGAAAAAAGGAAATCGATTCAACTATCTCCCCACCACATATGCATCCACAACAAACTGATGAACATATGAATGACTGAATGGGATGCTGAAGCAATAGGAAGGTATCAGTAGATCTCCTTCTCCTTCCTCCGAGGAGCAAGCAGAAAAGAGCGCGTACCCGTGCACAGACATGCACACACACGGGGGAAAAGGGACGCGCATACTAACACTCAGACGAACATAGAAAGAACAAGTCATGTCGCGGGAACACAATCCAACACAGGCACACGAGTGAGCGAATGCACGATCAAAGACAGCTGCAAGCAAACACGAAGGAAGCCTGACCAAGGCAGTATGTGACCAGGTCGAGGATATCCTGTGCATCCAGTGTCTCCATCTGCTTGCATGTCGGTGCGCAATTCTGCCTCCCGTAGCCCAAGGAGACCTCCAGACAGGTCAACAGACAGGTCCCCAGGAGACACATCGAGCCTCGAGCAACGGAACCCGCCTGCAGAAAGAACGACAGAAAAAGAGGCAGAAAAAGTATGTCTCAATCCTGGAAGAAGGCGGCAGTAAACCGACTTGAACGAATCTCTGTAGGTCCTTGAAAAAATCAATGACAAACAAAAACAGATCTGTAGCACGGACTCTCAAACTCCTGCGAGCATTCCAACAACATTGACATTATTTATTCCCGCGCAGTGGAGAACGAAAAGTCAACATCGAATGGGGATCCATCTGTCCTCCTGTCTTCCTTCCCCAGGATTTTTCTGTCTCCCTTCCGCCCCAAAAGAACACCGTCCCTTTTGTAAATCTTTCGTGTCTGTCAAGCCACCCCAGCCGGACCAGGCTAGAGCGCCCGCGCAGACCCACCCACTTACCTGGATGCTCTCGTCTCTATTTCCATTTTTGCCTCCCTTCTTCTTCGCATGGGCTTCCAAGAAGCCCTCCAGACGGTTTGCGAGACCCTGCAGAGACAGGAGGAGAGAGAAGAGCCCACATAAGGTGAAGAAAGCACCCTAAGCGGTCAGTGAAGACTTCTTCATTTTCTCTGCCTGCCTCCGTGCCTCTCCGCTCGCCGGCCTGTCAGCCTATCGAGGCTGGGTCGGGTCAGGAACGGTCGGTGAGAAGAGAGAAGGACACAGAGGAACGAATCTAAAATGCAGGGAAGGTTCAAAAAGAGATCCAAAAAAGCAAATATGGGTGTGAGAAAGAGGTCAGTGAGTCTGAGTGAGTGTGTGTGTATTTTGTGTGTGAGTATTTTGTGTCTGTGCGTGTGAGTGTGTGTGCGTGTGTGTGTAGTTAGTGTGTGTGTGTGTGTGTGTGTGTGTGTGTGAGTGTGTGTGTGTGTGTGTGTGTGTGTGTGTGAGTGTGTGTGTGTGTGTGTGTGTGAGTGTGTGTGTGTGAGAGAGAGACAGAGAGAGAGAGAGAGAGAGAGAAAGTTTCCGGTCGGTTTCTCGTCAGTGGCTTTAGAGAGATAGAGAAGAGAATGTGACTTGCGGAGCACTGACACACTGCCCGACTGACCAAGAGGACTCCGCAGTGCAGCTGGGCCTGTTTGTTCCACTTCATCTCATTGATCACATACCGCAGCCTCAGGCGTCTGTCATCTCTCCGGCGTCTCTTGTCACTTCGATCCGCTCGGTGGTCCTCTTTTTCTTTCACCGTGTGTTTCTTGGCATCGATCGCCTTTTGCACCTCCCTGAGGGAATTGACCACCTCCAGACAATCAGACAGCAGGCGGCCGAGTCTCATCGGTCTGCTCGTGGGTCTGGACGAAGAAGAAGAAGACGAAGAAGAACGCTTCTCCTCTCCCCCGCCGACTTTCTCAGGAGGTTCCCACCAGGGATGCTGTGAGGAAAGGCGAGTGGACAGATAGATCAAGGGGATGAACGTGACTGAATTCGAACATAAGGCAAGAGGAGGAAGGTCACTCATTCATCGAAACGCAAGTCAGTCAGCTGGAAGGAAGGCACACACCCACCCGACATCGATTCTCCTCCTCCCTCAATTCATTCTCACTCGAGACCTCCCCGTCCGTCCCCCATTCATTCACAGAACAGACCTTCAAGGACAGATCACTGCTGCCATCATTCGACGCGAATTCTTCCAAGTCGTGGATGGATTCTTCTAGGTCCTGATTCAAAATCGTCTCCAGCCGATCTGCATGTACGAATAGGAAGGACATCAATTCAAACGTACACTGCTCGCGGTCCTGATACAGGGGCGTCTCTCCCGTCGCTGAAAAGCGAATCATGTCATCTTTGATTTGAAGGAAGGCTTCCTCACGGCTCTTCGTTGAAGGTGAAGCTTCGATTCAACTGAGGCGAACACAGCTTTTCGTTTCTTCTTGACAGACAGATGGACAAGTAGAGAGGCACCACATGAAAGAACGGAAAGAGAGACAAAAAGCCGGATGGAGACAGAGGCAGGAAGGTACAGTCAGACCTGTCAGGTCGTTCAACCGCACAGTTTTCCCCAGGAGCGCCGCCTTCTCCTCTTCTCTTACTTCAGACACCATGTCCTCATCCTCCCCTTCTCCTTCTTCTTCATACCCTTCCTCATGTCCCCCCCCTAGCAATTCCCCAAACGCCTCCCGAAAATCCATGGTGCCGTCTCCCTCGGAGGAAGGACTCATCTCCGAGCGGAGGCGTCCTTGTACCGAGCTCTGTGTCAAGTCAGTCAGTTGGCCCTCCTGACTTCTCTCCCAGGGAACCGACTCGAAAGAAGTCCACTTCCGACGCGTCCACCCCTACGAAAGCCCGTCTTCAGGAAAAGGAATCGAGGAGCTTTCAAAACTGCAGACAGATTGAAAACAGTGCGGCGCAGTTTGTCTCCGCAAGACAGACACCTACACCCGCGCACATCAGCACACACACGAACACACACACACACACACACACACACACACAAACTCTTGCAGCTGAAGGGGGCGTCTTGAGGAGGCAGGAAAGGAGAGAATCGGAGAGACAGCTGAGAGACGGGGGACGCTTCAGACGAAACGAAAAAAGGGGGGGAAATCCCCTCTCTCTGGAAGTAGCAAAGTGGTCTCCGCTTATCTGATGAAGTCGGCCGCTGTGGTATTTTCCCACTCCTGCCGACTCCCCACAGCTAAATCCGAACAATGCCATCTCCCCGCTTCGCACCAACCTTCAATAAGATGAAAGTAGCGATAAGTCCTCCCAAAACTTTTCCGTCTCCTCGATCCACTTGACTTGCAAGTCCTCAAAAATTCGCCTGACACTTCTTCCCGCCCACTGGCAGGGGCCCCCGTATGATTCTGAGGGTCGTCTGCTTTTTCAGCCTCCTGATTTCCTTCTCACCTAGGACCTTATCCTCTTGAGCTCAGGGACGCCTGTTTGAGGATGCCCTCGATGTTGTCTCGGAGGACTTTGCGGTGTCGTTTGGCCCTCCTCTTTTTCTTCTCTTTCTTCGCTGAGTGGTGACCCCCTTCAACTCGGTAAGGGAGTCTCGGAAGCGTACGTTGGCGCTCTTCAATTCCGCTCGCCCGTCTCCGAGGACAATAACCTCTCAACGAGACAAAAGGAGACGGAGCCGTCCGCTCTTGAGTTCTGAAGCGAACCTGCGCGTTTATAGGTAGAAGCAGGAGAAAATGGAATTTCTTTTTCGATGGAGAAACATGAGAATGAGCTGTGCTTGTGCGTTCAACAAGACAAACGGGGAAATGAGATTTTTTCCCAAAATAAAAAAAATGTTTTGCAGGCACCACGTTTCCTGTTTCCTTCGTCAAAAAGGACCAAGCCGCAGAGTCTCTCTAGGTAGCGGGAAGAGGCAATACAATCCGTTCGAAATTCCATCCAAGGACGGACTCACTAGAAAAAGCACACAGGTGCCGGAGCCTCGACGTCACTGGGCGGACAGTGTCCAGCCCGCCACTGCGAGGATCGTCTGCAGTTTCCTTTTTCGTCTTTTCGGTCTTTCTCGTCTGTCCAGCTCGTCGACTTGATATGCGATCTCTCGTGAAACTTGCGGAGTGGGGCTTCACGGTTTAAGGTCTGCAGTGATGCGGCGCTTAGTACGGGTCCTGGCTGCAGAGTTAAAATGAAGAATTTTGGGGAGACAGGAGACTGCAAATTAGTTGAGCTGCCGCATGCAGTCTCTTCCCGGCCCGCCCGCGCGGCGCAGTACTCGTGCACTGGACCGGCGCTTGCGCAAAAACAAAGAATGCATGCGCGCGCGTTGCGCGCGCGGCTTTTTTTTTTTTCTTTAAAAAAAAAAACGGGCGCTTATATTATTCATAACATGCACACGTACACCAAACTATGCATGGATCGACTATAGAAACACGCAGAGATGCACATGCAGATCGAGCTAGCTGAGTCGGACTCAGCATGACTCAGCTGACACAGCAATGAATGCTTCGTTCTCTCCATACATGTGCAAGAAACGATCTCGCAGACTGCCCCTCTGTTGATGAATTAACCAATGAGTGAACGAATGAGCGGTTGTGTGTGTGTGTGTGTGTGTGTGTGTATGTGTGTGTGTGTGTGTCTGTCTGTCCGAAAGAAAGGAAGCGATTCGGAGAAAGTGAAGTGAAGAAAAGACGACATAATCTGTCTGTCTGTCTGTCTGTCTGTCTTGCTTTCTGTCGTTTCGACTTGTTTCTTCCATCTCCGTGCATTTCTTCTGCGTCGAGTCAATCTCAGTTGTCGTCTCTGCCCCCTCCTCACCCGAGCTTCAGGATTCTGCCAGTGACATGGAGTTAGAATCGGGGGGCGAGGACCAAGCATCACTCCAAGTTCCTGGTGGGTAGGGGTAGAAAGTAGAGGAAAAAAATTGACGGGATGAAATTATCGTCACGACGGGTTAATTCTTTTCTTTTCCTTCAATCATTCTCGATCTCATTTGCCGACAAGCAGCGAAATGGTGCAGCCGTGATTTCTCTTTCCATCACATCATGCATACTGGTCAATATATATGCATTTGTGCTGTATTTTTCGATCCTTGATCTCTTTCTGTGTCGATCCAGCCCGATTTTGTTTAATCCGATCATCAGACAAGGGATCTCAAGTGCCTCTCTCTTGGGACGGAACGCATGAGGACGACGACCCTCAGGTAAGCTCTCTTATGTGCGTGAATGGGTTGGCAAGATGGCAGCTCTCTTCTCATTTCCACTCTATTCTATGTGTGTGTATAAGCTCTTTTCTGCGATGCGATGCATTGACGCTGGCTGTCCCCTCTCTCTCTCTCTCTCTCTCTCTCTCTCTCTCTCCCCCCCCCCCCCCCCCCCTNCCCCCCCCTCTCTCTAGTTCTTTTTTTCTCCCTTTCTTTCTTTCTTTCTTTCTTTCTTTCTTTCTTTCTTTCTTTCTTTCTCTCTTTCTTTCGTTCTTTCGTTCTTTCGTTTTTTTGTTCTTTCGTTCTTTCTTTCTTTGCTTCTTGGTTTCTTTCTTTCTTTCTTTCTTTCTTTCTTTCTTCCTTCCTTTCTTTCTTTCTTTCTTTCTTTCTTTCGTTCGTTCTTTCTTTCTTTTGTTCTTTCTTTCTTTCTTTCTTTCTTTCTTTCTTTCGGTGCGCCTCCAAAGCTGGTTCACTTTGAATCTCATTTCAGTTCTATCGATCGATCGTATATGAATGAATGAATGAATGAATGAATGAATGAGTGAATAAATGAATGAATGAATAAATGAATGAATGAATGAATGAATGAATATATATATATATATATATATATATATGTATGGATCGTACATATATATATATATATATATATATATGCATTTGCAAGTTTCCAAATCCAGACCTTTCAGGGCAGCACTTGTCAAGCACGATGTGTTCATCTACTCATAGATTCTGTATATGTATGCTTGCAGTCACTGATCGACATCGCGAAAGAAAAGCAGAACGTTGAGCACAGGTGAGACAATCACTACCTTTCTACAGCAACCTCTTTTGGTTTGGTTTGGCGAGGAGATATATGTTAATGGTGCTTCTATGGCCGTGAACGAACGCATTCCGGATCTTGTTGCACTATACATTTGCTCTGGAAGACAAATCGAATACAATGGGGTCGCTCGAGGTATTGGCTGTGTTCCGCCCTGTGCGTTTTTTGTGTACAGAAATGGAGATCCTTCCACCCTAGCGTCCGGCGAGTCCAGTCTCCCTCCCTCCAGGGTTCCTTTGGATCGATCTGGTGGGAGGTCTCTCGGGTCTGTTTGAAACGACGTGCCCAACTTCTTTAAAGACAGCAACATGATGATGAACCCTGCGACCCCCACCTTCCCCCTCACGAACCTTTCAGCTCTCCTTCCAACACCCAGTCAGTGCGCTCCCCTCTGGTGGCCCCCAGTGCCAAAGTCCATGACAGGTGCCATAGATCGAGTCATGAAGCAACTGTCCGAACTTTCTATCAGCACCACAACCCCGGAGCCGGAGGGAACTTCAGTGAAGGATGAGGATGTGGGGATCCCGCAAGTTGCACATGACCACCTCGACCCAGACTCCATAAAGGAAGAAGAGAGGAAGAAGAAGACAAACGCCAAGAGAGTGATGAAAGAGGCCGTATACAAGAAGGGCGAGCGCGACCACAACGCAAAGATTCATCAAGCAGATCGAAGGAAACAGAGCCAGGGCCCCTCCCAAGCATATGTACCTCAAGGCCGCCCTGAAGCCTGGAATGAAGATCGTCGAGGCCACCATGACGGTGAAGTATGGCAAGGCCTGAGCCGGACCCTGGCCCCGCCGCCCGTGCCCTCGCAGCACACACGTCATACATGCATGCATGCAGCCGATCGAATCAAGCCGTTTCGCACGCAAGCAGGATTTTTTTTTTCTCTCTCTCTCTCTTTTCTTTTTCACAGCCGTTGATTGTCTTGTTCCCGATTTTTCTTATGGTTGTACGTAGTTGATCGAAAATGCGCACTCTAATTAATTGTGAACGTCCTCCCAGGCAGGGCCAGGCTGCAGCTGTCATGCATGATTTGGTCCGCGGGACCACGTCAGAAAATAAATTTTCATCGAATCAATCGTGCTGTGCTGTAACAGTTGCGGTATTGTAGCCTAGTAGTACTTTGCTGACTTATCAATTTAAAAACAAAACAAAAACAAAAAAAATCAGTACAACTCAATATAATTATATGTGTTAAAGACGCAGAGAAAAGAAGTGAATGCTATACTTTGAATGAAGGTTATAATGCTTTTATGGAGCGTGGAATCTCGAGCTTATAGAAATATATAGAAAAAGGTGAATGCTATACGTTCCTAAACCACAAATAACACAATATATTAACATTGACTATGACTATGACGTGCCGTCATTATCCATATCCAGAGCTAGCTGGATACTTTTAACGTTAGGTCTTTCTATAGGACGCCATGGTACTATACTGCTGTAGTCAATACTTCATATCAACATTAAGAATAATATTTTGATAAAATATTTAATATTCATATATGTTGGAGCTAGTTGGAGCAAAATAAAAAATTAAATGAAGGCTGCTCCTCGTAGCCTAAAGGTTAACATACAGTGCTATAAAGCAAATAACCCGGGTTCAAGCTTGATAAGACCAAACAAGACCGCGTTTTGGAGCTTAATTCAACGTCTACAACAAAGGCTGCACTGCATGTCTACGTAGCGACATATGCGGGAAAGACCAATTACTACAACAATTGACAAATGATCGCCTAGTGTGGAAGACTTTTGAAAGACTTTCTAACGTTTTTTTTTTCTAGAAGACTAAGACTAGGACCTAGACTAGGACTGAGAACTAGACTGAGAAACAGTAAAAACCGCGGTAAAATCGGATTAATAAAAATTCTTATAAAATTAACAACGAATCTTAAAAATGAAACCAAATGAAAAAAGGGACAAAATCTGATTAAATCGAATCCTGCCAGTAATCATTAAACCGAATATCAAAGAACATTAAACCTGGCTGAAAGTACTTCAGGCCTTCAGACCCTCCTTAGTAGACCTTAACAACCCTTAGTTAGGCCCTTTGTGATTATTATCTTAAACATTGTGATATTTATTAGTATTTTACATATTACATGCACTGTAGATATGCGTTTACACTGATTTTGCCAGTGATTTCAAAGTTTGACTGTCACGTCAGTGAATCACGAAGCTTGAATGATTTGAACAAACAAAGATGTCAACACTAAGGCTTAAACCCTAGCTGAAACGATTCTTTTTTTTTTTTTTTCTACGCTCTTTGCAATTTTTTTTCTGTCTTATCGAAATAGTTCAATTAAAATTTGCTCTTGCTCTTATCTTTTCTCAGCGACTGGACCGATGAAGAAGCACTCGCTGTAGAATGAAAAACAAGTGAAGATGGCCCGGAAAGCGAAGCTGAGAAGGCACTTACAAAAAAATGCTCTCTCCAGACATCTCCAGACCCCACGGACGTCGCCCGGCGTTGACAGGAAAACATGACGCACGCAAAAGCCCCGGAAGCATAATTCCAGTTGAGGGGGCACTTAAACAAACTTCAGCGAGGGTTAGACGTTGTCGCTTTCCGGGCCATTGGCACGGGGTGCGTCAGATGGAAACAGAGGAGCAGAGTCGGTCCTCTCCCGACTCAGACCGAACCGCTCTTCCAAACGCGAGAGGCTCCCCTGAAGACGCGGACACTCTGAGCTGCCCTCACGGCGCAGAAGCCCAATTTTCTCCTCGAACTCACGCACCTGATCTCGTAGAAGCCTCTTTGCTACGTCTCGTCCCCCCTTTCTGTCCAGCTCTTCCACCAAATACTGAAAAGCAGAAAACTGTAACCTGAAGGGATCATTCCTCTTCTCCTTGATCTCCTTCCAAATATCCACTGCCTCCTCCCACCGACCTTCCCTTACAAGAACTCCCATTAAATTTTTACACAGCAACACATCAGTCGCTCTTGCCTTCCTCCGTCCATCCTCGAAAAGCTCTAACGCCTTCTCCCACAAAGCAGAACGTGAATTCTCAGCTTCCCCAAGTGCGCACCCGGCACATGCGTTTATCAGGTGCGTGTACGTTGCCTTCTTAGGACGCACACCTCTGAGCTTCATCTCTTCAAATACCTTGAAGGCCAATTGCCACTGGCCAACTTGACGCACGCACTGCCTATCCCCCCCTCTCTCTCCCTCGTCCATTTCCATTCCAGTCCTTCCTCGCTTGCTCAAGCCTTCGTCTTGATGCGAAGAGCAATTGACAGAATTGCAGAGAGCCAACAAAAAGGAATCCATCACCTGTTCGTTCATCTCTACTCTCTCTTTTTGAAGCTCACCGTGCACAGCAAGTGCCTCCTTCCACCTGCTCCCCCCCTCTGCTTTTGCCAACGACCGAAGCACACTCGCATATGCAAGCTGCTGACTTCTAATAGAGAGCAAGGGCTTCTCACGAAAACGTCGAAATACTTCCAGCGCCGCTTTCCAGTCGCTGTACGGCCGTTGTTTTTCCAACAGCGACAAGAGAGCCACGTAAGTATACTCGTCAGGCGCAATTCCTGTTTCCTTCATTCGCTGCAGTATTTCCAAAGCCGCTCCCACCTCCGCTCCCTTTTTGGCCTTTCCCATTGCATGCAGACCGGAATTCAATGTCACGCGCCCAGGGACTATCCCATTCTCACTCATCGAGTCCAATACCTCCAGAGCCCGTCTCCAGTCGGCCCCCCCTCTCCACTTCGCCAGGGCACTAATCACAGTGCAATATATTGGTTCATCGGGCACCAGGTCGTCCCTTTTCATTCTCTCCAAAAGTCGCAAAGCTTGCTCCGGCCTCGAACCTCCCTTCGCCTTCCGCATGGCACTAATAGCCCACCTGTACGTTTCCACAGTAGGACGCACACCGTTCTTGTCCATATCCTCCAACAGACCCCATACCTCTGCCGGGGTCACACCGCGTTTCGCCCTCTCGCACGCTCTCAGCATCTTGTTGTAGAGGAAAACATCCGCAGTCCCGCCCTCTGCGCTCTTGGCCTCATCAAAGAGCCGCAAAGCCAGACTGAGATTCGTTCCGCCAGGAACTTCTGCAGATCAGGCATGGGACTCAGACCAAACGGAAGAAAATGAAAAGGGCCAGAAACAACAGACAAAAGAGCAAGAGATCTAGATAGACACAGCGCAACAGATCTGTCTTTGAGGTTCTGGAGCTCACTCACTCATCGGTCCTCACGATGCAGCGTCATCAATTGACAAAAGGGAAACAAAGAAGAAACGCGACTCGCAACCACAAAAAGAGGAACGCGGGGCAACAGACCAGCAAGCGCCCCAATCATACGACAATTGACGCACGCATGCAACAGACCAGCAAGCGCCCCAATCATACGACAATTGACCCACGCATGCAACAGACCAGCAAGCGCCCCGATGAGTGCCGTGTACGAGACGACACTCGGCTGGATCCCTGCATGCCGCATCTGATCGAATATGCCAACCGCCGCTTCCCACTGAGAGGATCCCTCGCCGGATTTCTCGAACACGTTCAGCATCTCCGTGTATGCCCTCACATCCAGAAGGTCGCCAAATCGATTCCTCATCTGGTCAAATACTCGTTGCGCTTCGATCCACCTGAAATGAAAGCAAGAATCCGTGTGCAAATGGAAACAAGGGCAAAAGAGAACTTCTGTGCATTAGGAAGATGAGGGTCTGTCCTCATGCGATGCTAGAATGAAAACACGCTACATATTGGTCCACTTGCAACAAAATTGTGCAGCACCTCAGTGAGTCATTGTTGCAGTCTGTCGACTTGTCTGTTTGTCTGCTCATGAATCCGTGACTCCGTTGTACAGACAGACACATGAATTTGGAGAGAATGAAGAGGCCGTGGATGTTCATCAAACTAGAGAGACAACCTGGATTTCACAAGAAACCCATCAATACATTTTTCCTGTACTCTAGAGCACCCCGGAACCTTACACGCAAGCAAACAAACAGACCGACTGACAAACAACCAGACTTGCAGACCGACCCCCAAAACTAACAAGCAAACCCCCGAATGACCTGGAGCCACCCTCAGACCGCGCAAAGCACGACAGCAGGGCTGTGTAGGTCTTCACGGAAGGTTGTTCGTGCTGTCCCTTTTCCTGTCCCCACCCCCACTCCCATTCGGGGGGTGAATCAAGGTCCTTCACCAGATCCCACGCTTCTCTCCACTGGCTGCCCCCTTTAATCTACGTAAGAATTCACCGGACAGCCCAGTCAGATGCAACAAAAAAGAATCAAGAATGGTTTCAGTGCCTCTTAAATCTATGGGAAAAGTGAACAACTGACGCCAAAGACAACTACATTCACTGATAATCGTCCGTTTCTGCTCCAAAAAGAAATATGCGCTCTTCTTGATATGTGACACATGGTCTGGAGAAGGGGAAATCATCAGGAATACCGGGGACAGGTTAGCAGAAATCCAATCAAGAAAAGCCGGCTTTCTGTCTTGGAATGGGACGGGACAAAGACGGAGACAAAAGAAAGCGGGACACAGAGAAAGAGAGAGAAGGAAGAATGAAAGAAAGAAAGAAAGAAAGAAAGAACGAACGAACGAAAGAAAGAAAAGAAAGAAAGAAAAAAAGAAAGAAAGAAAGAAAGAAAGAAAGAAAGAAAGAAAGAAAGAAAAAAAGAAAAAAGAAAGAAAGAAAGAAAGAAAAAAAGAAAAAAAGAAAAAAGAAAGAAAGAAATGAAAAACGCAAAATTTACCGAACGACTGACGTTTGCAAGTGCTGAGACAACTGCTGTGACAAAGTCTCTGTCCGTCTTCTCCCATTCCCCTCCTTGCATCTCCGCCCCTACTCTCACTTCATTGACCTCTGCCAAAGAGCAACCCCCCCTTTGCTTGGAAAGAGACTGCAGCCTCTGAATTGCCAAGAATTTCTTGGCATCCATTTCATTTCTCTTCCTGTTCTCCTGCCCTCTTTCACTGACAGCCTTCCTCTTTTCCATTTTCTCTTGCTTCCTTTCACTGGCTGTCGCCCTCTCCCTCTGTCTTTGCTCATGCAAGAGCTCAACCCCACCCTCTCCTTCTTTTTCTGCCGCGCGCGAAAACCCATTCAGTCCCCCGGAGTCTGTCAGGGGGGGGACTGATGAAGAGGACGAAGACGAACAGGCCCCCTGCCCGCCTGTTGGGCCCCCTAACCCAAACCGCTCTTTCACCTTTCGGAGGCTCTTCTGAAGACTCACTGACTCTGTGTCGCCCTCACCTCTCAGAAAACTGATTTTCTCTTCAAACTCGGACAAGTGATCGCGGACCAGGCCCTCTGCCGCCTCCCGCTCCCCCCCCCCATCCAGTGCTTCAACCAACGATTGAAAAGTCCAAAAGTAAATTTTAAATGGTACGTCCCCTCTCTCTTTCATCTCCGACCACACATTCACCGCTTCCACCCAACGACCTTCCCTGACAAGAACGCCCATCAGCGTATCCCATACATTTCTGGAAGGGTGCACCCACAGGTCATGGAGCTCTCTGTACACCCGCAACGCAACTTCCCAGTCTCCCAGTCTTACCCTCCTCTTCAATGTTAACAAAACCCAATTCTCTGTATTCTGCGCATTCCTACTAAAGCCCTCCCCCCCCTCTGCCGTATTCTGAACCCTCCCCACACTCAGTGTTTGAATCAAGGTCGAGAAGAACCATGATCGCGGGACGAATCCCCGTGCTTCCATCACGTGCAGAAAAATCCGCGCATACCTCCAGGCGTTGCCCTTGGGCACCACTGCAGCCAGGCAAGGGGGACACTCCACCCAAGTGACTCCGTAAAGCTTTCTCTCTCGTACAGTACATTTGTTGAAGAAAATAAAAACACTCATCTACGTTAGTTCCAGACCAAAGCGCGTAAGCACCCACACTCGGGGAAAAAGATCGGGCCGATCGATCAAGGGAAAAAAAAAAGAGAGCAACAGGCAGAACAGAAAAGAGACGCCTAGAAAGGCTCACAACGAAGCCACGAGACTGACTCACCTGCAAGCATCACAACCACCACACAGAACTTGACCGGGTCCACCACGACTCCCTTTTCTGTGATCTTGTCGAATACCTCCGCGGCATTCTCAAGCAGAACGGGCCTGTTCGCTTCTTTCTCGTCCAACATCTGCACAAAATTCCTCTCTTCACCCCCCCCTGAATATGCGTACAACACCTCAAGAGCGTTGCGCCATCTAGCACCGCAATTTTTCTCCCCCAGCTCGCTCAAGACCACACAAAGTGTTTTGTGATCTGGCTGTATTCCCTCCTTTTTCATATCCCTCAAAATCTTCACCAAAGAAAGCCACCGATCCTTCATTTCCGTCTTTTGGATCGCGGCAGCTGCCCATCTGTATGTTTCTGCTCTTGGTTTCTTTTTTCTTTTTTTCATCTCGGCCAAGATACTCCAGACTTCCGACCGCGCAATTCCCTCTTTTGCCCTTGCACACGCACGCAGCATCAGAGTGTAATCGGCAGGGTCCGGCCTTCTCTTCTTTGCTTCATTAAGGAGATCCACCAAGAGCTCGCTCTCGACTTCTCCAGGAGCATCTGCAAAATGACAAATGTATTTTTGAACATAAATTCATCCGCATCACAATTTTCTCTCCTTTTCATTCAAACGAAAATTCGGAATGCGGGAGGGACCCTTGCTTGGTGGCAACGCAGGACAAAACGCTACACAGGAACATAAATCCAAATCACAGATTTACACATGCAGGAACAAAGAAAGATCTGACAGACAGACTGGGAGGTCGAGGAGATGCAGAAGCAGGAGAGGTGACAAGGAACACGAGAGCACACCAAAGCCAACGGAGGTGAGTGAGAAAGGCAGACCGACCTGCGATGACTCCGATGAGGGCTCTGCATGCGGCCCTGCTGGGAACAATCCCTTTCTCCTTCATTTCTTTGAAGAGACATAGAGCCTGCCCCAACAATTCTGGAGGTTTTTCTAGGCTCAGTGGAAGTCGGGGCGCCTTCTGAAGAACAGAAAGGATGGACGTGTATGCATCCTCTACAGAATCCCCGCCACTCGCCCTGGCCTGCTTGAAGAGGCGTCTCGCTTCCTCAAAATCCTCAGAATTCAGAGGCTCCTTTTGCCGTGCGAGCTCTTTCAATTTTGTTGTGGGGCAGTCATTGGAACCCTGTGTCGCGGCGTTGTCTCGGAGGGCGGGGGAGGCGGGGGAGGCGGCGGAGGGCTCCTGTCTTTCTCTGCTTTTTCTCTTTTCGCTGATGTCGAAGTCGACGGAGATGTGCATGTCTGTTGCCCTCTGACTCATCGTTGTGGAAGAGAAGGGAGTGTCTGGGCGGTCGATGAGAGCCCCGGCACCCCGTCTTTTCGTGAGGATTCGTTTGGATGTTGCGAGGAGAAGGCCCCCCTGTTGCCTTCGGAGTCGCTTCCTCGAAAAGAAAACAGGAGAAACAGCGTGCAAGTAGCAGCTGCTACTGTGCATCTTATGGAAGTGGAGTGAAGATTCACAGACGGGGGTAATGCTAGTCAGCAAGAATGTCCACATACACAAAAGAGACGGCATCTCTTCCTCGGTCATCGAACACTCTTGCGAGAGGTTCTGCAAGAGAAACTATGACTAAGTCAGACAAATGCAATGGGAAGCGTCGGCTGTGATCGGTCTCATGGTCAGCGAATATGGGTCACTGGACGAATACTGGACGATCTTCCTCTGACAGGCAGTGACAGCTTTTGCCAGAGGGCCCCGGCATTAATTTCATGTGCGCCGCCGGCCGGCCGCGGCCAAATGCACGGCCGGCCGCCGCCGCGCTCGATGTGGCGGCGCGCGTGCATGGGCGCGTGCGGCGCGGCGCGCGCGCTCAGACTCTAGCTGTCCTCGGATGGCAAAGCAGCAAGGGCGGCGGGGCGGACACAAAAAAAACTTGTATAAAAAATTCTGTATACGCACATGCATTAACTGCATTCTACTTCGCGCGTATATGCGAAGTTTTTCGCGCGTCCTATGCGCGTCCTTTGCTTGTGGAGTGGAGGAGTGTGTCACACAGTGAAAGGCACTGCAGAATAACGGTCAGTCATTTTTTTGTACAACTCCATTCATGCACCTTTCCATGGAAGCAGCCCTGCACATGTACGCAAAAGAGCCGACAGGATGTGGCAATTGGTATTCGTGGAAGAAGTAGACCCTAACTTGAAGGTACAGGGTGGTCTTGAACCGAATCAAGTCATGACGAGCACATTCAGGGAGTGCATGCAGAAGGCCACTTGTCCTGTGACCCTCCTGTGAGACGAAGAACACCAGAAGACCAAACGCAGAAGAAGAAGAGGCTAAAGACAGAGAAGAAGGGGGGGATACTGGAAGTAGGCTTGGGACATCATTGTGTCTTTCTCTCCCAATTTGTTTCTCTGTTTCTGTATTTCACACACAGAGAGTCCCAGACAGACACACGCAACGGGGGAAGGGGAATAAGGGTCGGGTAACCCAACAATGTGCTCCTACTCTGGGGACTGGCAACAGGAGCTCCGGAAGTTCTTTGCCTTCGTTGCAGACGAGGAGCACTGGGTGAGTGAGTGAGTGAGTGATTCAGTGAGGTAGGGAGGAGGGAGAGGAGGGGATGTTTTAGGCGCGCACGCTTTTCTGTTGCCCATGACTATCCTCTCTTGCCCCTTCTTCCCGGTCTGACAGCCTGATCTTCGTCGCATCAACCGTCTACCTGCATGCGACCACATTCTCGAGAGCGTGACTGCCTGCAAGTGTCTCTGGGGCTATCTCTCAGGTCTATGGTATGCTTGTGTATGTTTATGTGCCGCTGCATGCAGCTAGAAGAACTCCGGAGGTCTCTCTGCGCCTCGGAGCACTTTGACGTGTTTGAACATTTCGTCATCCTCGACAAGGACGGCAAGGGATTCCTCAATCGTCAGTCTGGCCATGCACCTTGCTTCCATATGTCTCCATTGCTCTCCGCCTTTCCCATTCAAATATATACATAAACATAGACGGCCAGGGAGAGATGCCATCAGACAGATACGCCAACAAAGAGACAGATAGACAAGCTGACACACAGGCAGACAGAAAGACAAGTAGAAAGGCTACATGGTCAGTATGCAGACACCCCAAGCCTTGTAAGTGCCCGTCAACCTGCCTAGCTGTCTATCCTCTCAGACCCTCAACTAATCCTTGACGGTTCCCCAGTCAATCTTTCCTTTCCCCCTCGCGCCCTCTCTTGCATTCCGAGTTTGTGCTCCAACTAGGGCCAGGAACTTAGTAAGGTCACTGTCCAGTTCAGACAAAACCGAAACAACAGCAAAATGTCTTTTCTTATTCTCGCCCCATTCGTTGACCAACTGTCTTTCCTGTTCCTCCTGCAGCCGAGGACTTTGTGGACTTCCTTCAGAGATACGACCCGGACATATGCGATAAGTGCGGGAGCAACAACATTTTTTACAGGTCTGTGAGCACCACTCTCCTTCTCTTTGCATGTCTTTGTGTGTCTGTCGCGTTCGATGCAGCAAGGACAACCACAAACACACCCAAAGATACAAATGCGCGCGCGCGCGCGCACACGCACACACACACACACACACACACACACACACAGAGAGGGAGAGAGTGGGGGAGGGGGGGGTGTTGAGGGAGGAAGGAGGGAGTCATCTCAGATAAAAAAGCAAAATCAACCAAAAAGATTTGACAGACGGAAGCAAAACCAGATACCACACCAAAAAGAACGCGATACATAAACAGAGAAAAACCGATTCGACAAGAAACAGAACTTTCTTCGAAGGGGTCGGACGGAAAAGAGAGTCTGATGTCTGTCTCTCTCTTTCTTCTTTTCTCTTCTTCCATGGCCTGTCTCCTGTCTCTCTCTGGGTCATGCTGGCTTTCCACCTGTGTGTTTGTACCTGCGCTCCATGTTCAGATTTGATACGGACAATGACAGGCGCGTATCTCCTCAAGAGTCAGTTAGTGTGACAGTCTGTTTTTGTTTGTAGATGGGTCTATCCGTGTTGGAATCCATGTGTGCATTTTTCTGTCTGTCTATGTATCTATTCATTGTCTGGCTAAGTGTCCATCGATCTTTTTTCCAGGGAGAGAAAAGCCAAAGGGCTTCCGAAAAAATCATGCAGAGGAAGGGCAGACTGTCAGGAAAGAAAACACAGTCTCGTTTGCTTGCTTGTCTGTTTGTTTGGTTGGTTGGTTGGTTTGTTGTCCTAAGAGGACGGCGTTCAAACCTCTAGGTATTCCCGTTCTGATGTCCTCTTCTCTGTCGCAATTTGGTCCTTGATGTACTTGGATGAAGATTCATTGCATTTGTTTGGTTTGTCTGCAGGTTTCTGGAGGCAGTCGTGTGCAACGTCAGTCTTCTCTCTCTCTGTTTTTGTTTGTTCGAGAGCCCGTCACCGTCTTCTTCTGTTTTGACAATCCTTTCCTCTAGAGAGGAGAGAAAGAAGAAAGGAAGAGAAGGGCATGCAGGGGCAGGTCCACTCATTGCGGTAAAAAGGGGGAAACGTTTGAATGATTGTAAGAGGAAGAGCTGGTTTTTGAAAGAGAAGACAGAAGAGAACTGGCCACCGTCTCAGCACGATAGTATTCTGTGTGTACCTGAGTGTCACTTTCTAGACAAACATCAATTTCTGCACAGATATTTGAATGTACCTCATGATATCTTTCTACAGGACCCAAACTTAAGGTGGCTCGTTGAGCAGCGGTGTTGCTACAGTTCCTCATGTGTGTGTCCCTGTCCTGAGGAGAGTGCTGCCATCGCTACGCTTTTGTTAAGGGAGGTGGAGCTGGAGGAGGCTCTCGAGACGTGGCGGCAGAGAATCTTCTGTCTCTTGGGGGGGGCTGCAGGGTTGTACAAGGCGTTTCGGTATTTTGATGTGAGGGTAGAGGGTGTAATTACCTCTGGAGGCCTCATCAGTCTGTTCTCCAGACACACAGGGACAGAGGTGACCTCTAGAGATGTGAGGGGACTTTTTCATCGGTCAGTTCTGATGAGTGGAAACGGTTGTCCATGAAGTGTCGGTTGAACGGCAAGGGCTGCAACATTTCATGAACAAGATGTGTCATTGCGTGAGAGGGTCATCTGTAGCTTCAACGCGTGTGCGAGTGGGGATTTGTGTGGGAAATCGTGGGAGGGTGTGTGCGATCAGTGAAACCTCCCTTCCTCCTCCGCTGGGTTGCGGGCCTTGTACTTCAGCAGTCTCTTCTCATGCACCACAGGGGGGAGTGAGTGAGTGAGTGAGTGAGTCGGGTTTCCCTCTACCGGTCCAAGGCAATCGTCCGCTCCTCTCCAGCTCTCTCTCTTTTCTGCTCTTTCTTTTCTTCTCTGACATACAACTGGCTTAGTCCGTGACTGACCCATGCCTAACGCTGGAAGTTCAGAAATGGACGGACAGCGATGACGTATGATGATGATGATGATGAGTCCGTCCAGTTTTCACACTCTGTGTGTCATTGCGTCTCCTCTTCCTCCACACAGGTTCGACCGCCGACGCACGCCGAGCGGAAAGCGACCACGAGACGGTGGCCGTTTGACCTTGGAAGATTTCCTCGCAGCTCTTTTACCTGCAGAGACGGACAGGGAGGCGGCCTTACAGGAAGTTGCCAGTGCACAGGCACGAGAGAAAATGAAGGGGATGAGAGGAAGGGGGGGAGGTGGCGCAAACGGTGCAGGGGGACCAGATGTTCTGCTGGTCGATACAGAGTCAGTTGGTCTTTATGTTTGCCTTTTTTCCGCTTCTGTCTGCACAGTTGTTCTTTCTCGTTTCCTTGCTGCATCGCGTCTCTCCTGTCTGTATCAGCAGGTTTCTTTCCACTCCTGTATCTCCTTGTAGAAAAGGGTCTTTTTCCTCCGTTCCAATTCTTCGTACCTCCTCCTACTGGGTTCCTGCCTTGCTTCTTTCTGGAGTGCAGTCAGTGATGGGTGAGAGAGTGTTCTCAATTGACTCGACCAGGTGAACGATGAGCAGCCAAAATCCCGAATGTGAATGCGAAAACAAATGTATGCATGAAATAGCACATCTTGCGGGCAAATTGAAATTTTGGTTGAATCGTTTTCAGAACAAAACGATGGGCAGAATTGTCAGATCAGGAAAGAACCCAAAATCTCACGAAATTTGGAAGCGAACCAAAATGCCTGTATCGATGCGTATTCTGCAGGGCTTTTCGGAATCGTTTCAATTGGGGGTTCACGCCCCCCCTGCCGAACTTGACTACTAGAGTAACGAACGGGTGGGGGGGAGGCTTCAGGAGGGACCGCAATAAGTCAGTCAGTTGATTTCCTGTCTCGTTCAGCGTCTCTGCTATGTTCTCCCTTGTTCAGTATGCCTTTGCCACGAATCTCAGCACTGGCTGAAGGACAGAAAAGAATGATTCTGGGGACGGAGGGAAGAACACACGCTGGAGATGTGAGTCGAGTCTCTCACTGGAACATGAGAACTTGCCTGAGAGACAAAGAGGGCAGGGAGAAGTGAAGGAAATACTTACCTGGCTGCCCGCTTGCCTGTCGGGATCTGAATCCAACTCGCAGGGCGTGTCGAGTAGAAGAGGAAGACTCTCAATTTTCATTTCTTTCGATGAGGTCGATTGTCATCCAACGTGGCCAATAAAAGAATGGATGGATAAGTGGATAAATGAATGAATGGATGCAGACCGCGAGACAGGGCGACGAGGGAAGACGCGTTGATTCAGTCCATGGTCGGTCTGTATGTCCTTTATTGTGTCTCGTTTCCAGACGCGTGTTCTCTTTGTCTAGCCCTGCGTGCCTGCCAACTTGTTTCCTCCGTAGTCGCACAGCAAGCGAGTCACCTGCCGCATTCATTCATTGGATTGACCACTTCAGTGGACAATTATCTCAGCAGAGAAACGAAGAACGCTGAATAGTGGAGCTGCACTCTACACAAGATCATCCTCAGTTCTTCCTTCCCGTCTTCTCCTCAGTCTTCCTCCTCTTTGCTGCTCTTGATCTTGCCGTCTTTTTTTTTTTAGTGTGTGTGTGTGTGTGTGTATTTTGTGTGTGTATTTTGTGTGTGTATTTTGTGTGTGTGTGTGTGTGTGTGTGTGTGTGTATGTTCATGTTCATGTTCATGTTCATGTTCATGTGTATGTGTATGTGTATGTGTATGTGTATGTGTGTATGTGTGTGTGTCTGTGTTCGTTCAGCGACAGGCAACAGAGGTAGGGGCTACAATGACGGGCCTGACAGGAACAAACAGGGGGAGGAGCAGAGCCCCCTCAAGGAACCCCTGTGCCCCCCCCCCCTACAACAGTTGCCCTAAAGGTCCCTTCCCCCCGTCTCCGTGGGTCAGGATGCGATCACGCCAGCGTCCCTCTGCAGCACCCTCGTCCTTCAAGAAAAGCAGAAGCACAGCAGATCTCAACAGCGCCTTCCCTCCTCGGAGAGACGCGTGGGCCCATTGGAGGACTTCAAGAGAATCACCCCCGCGGTCCCCCCGAGTTCGCCCCTGTTGTCCCGAAGAACCACCCGATCCACCCGACCCCCCTCTTTTTCTTCCACCCCCCAAGCCCCCAAAGTGCAGCCCGCCTAAGTGTTGCTGCCCCCCCCCTCCACCGAGATGTCGAGAGCCCTGCCCCCCTGACCCATGCTGTCCTGTCCATGGACACAAACCGCGGTGCAAACCCCCTCCATGCCAACCACCTCCTTGTCAGCCCCCGCCCTGTTCCCCTCCCCCTCCTTGTCAGCCTCCCCCCTGTTCTCCCC